>CM040474.1:4621750-4699662 GCA_022758105.1 Pangasianodon gigas | reverse complement strand
CTGAAATAATTTTATTTCATTTCATCCAAAAAAAAAAAAAAAAAAAAACCCAAACACACATAAAAAACAGTGGGGAAATGAATGACTGATACATCCTATTATTATGAATTATTATATCAAATTATGTCTGTTCTATTATTACATCAAAATATATTTAGAGCCAGATGCGATACAGTCTAATTGCTGTATTATAAAGCCAATAAACTGTGGTCCATTTGGATATGAATGTAAAATAGAATTGGTATTTAAGTAATGGAATATAATAGATAAAAACCTTTTTCCTATTATGCCTTTTTCTATTACATGCAATTATTTATATTCCAATTCTATTTTACATTTATATCCAAATGAATCACAGTTTAATGGAAAAAACTAGCCCTAAAGGCATCATATATATAGGCTAGTATGTTATATATAAATATAGCACATATTTATTGTATATTTTCAATATGTCTTATAACACAAATGTAAAAATAAATGGAAACATGTTGCATATCAGACATTATTTGATCTATTACAGCTCTCTAATGGCTTTAACATAACCTCATCCTCATATATATATATATATATAATGCTGATAATAATCCATAATAATTTAATATCCATAATAATAATTTAATTATCCATGCTTACATTCTATAAGCATGGATTATTAAATCCAATTCTATAAATGTTTTGTATAAATGTAAAGTATATTTAGAGCCAAATAAACAGCAGTTTAATGGATTTATACAGAATAACACACTAACTGTATAGTTTTTTTTTCTAATTGTTATTTAACCAAACAGATCTATTGTATTTTACTGTATTTGTACTTTACAAGATAAATAAATAAGTCCCATATACACATAACACCAGACTCACACCTGTATACCTGTACATGCATGCACTTATCCAATCAGCCAATCATGTGGCATCATTGCAATGCATAAAATCATGTAGATACAGGTCAAGAGCCTGAGTTAATGTTCACATCAAAAGTGTGATGTCTGTGACTTTAACCATGGCATGGTTGTTGGTGCCAGACAGGCTGGTTTGAGTATTTCAGAAACTGCTGATCTCCTGGGATTTTCACACACACAACAGTTTCTAGAGTTTACACAGAATGGTGCGAAAAACAAAAAACATCCATGGAGCGGCAGTTCTGTTGGAGGAACCGCCTTGTTGATCAGAGAAATCAGAGGAGAATGGCCAGACTGGTTGGAGCTGACAGGAAGGCTATGGTAACTCAAATCATCACTCGTTGCAACCGTGATGAGCAGAAAAGCATCTCAGAAAGCACAACACATCAAACCTTGAGGCGGATGGACTACAACAGCAGAAGACCACATCAGGTTCCACTCCTGTCAGGCAAGAACAGGAATCTGAGGCTACCCTGGGCACAGACTCACCCAAACTGGACAGTTGACGATTGGAAAAAGAGCAGGCGATGCCATATATATGGTGTACTGGAGTGTGTATGGTGTGCGAGCAAAAGAGAGAGAGGGGGATAGTGCTCTGCAATCACTCATTTAATTGCGACACATTTAAGCACACATGGCTTGTTATTTGTGGAGCAGATGGTTGGAGATGCACACTAACGTCTGTAACACTGCTCTAATTGAAGCTAGCAGGTTAAAATGAACGCATACATCTAAAGGTTATACAGTATGCAGCTGAGCAGATGGGGTTTACAAAATGTTCCTTTTCCATATATAGCATTTATTAAATAATCTCTGTTTAAAAAAAAATGCTCCGTCTTCCCAACAGTCGGATGTTCTTGGTGAGTCCAAAGCCACAACTCCAAAATCTAGAGGAAAGCCTTCCCAGAAGAGTGGAGGTTATTATAACAGCATTATATTATTATAACAGCAAATATAATATTTCATTGCCATTTCACATTTTATAGTGGTCTGTGTATTATTTATCATGTTTTCTGTGTATTCATTTTAGTTATACCTTTATTTGCTTTATTGTATTTTTATCTTTATTGAAAATGTTTTCATGCTGAATGACTATTTTCTAACTGTACAGCACATCATGTGTCATCTTTCAAATCTAAGTTGATTGTTATGGAATAAATTTGCTCTTCTCTGTTTTCCTCTCGGTATTTCCAGCACACACACACACACACATTTTGAAACTGTGGTATGGCTGTCTAAAAATACGCACTACTCTCTTTTCCCTACAAACACTACAGGGCATTATGTGTTTTTTTTTTTGAAGAAAGCTTATAGGATTGCAGGATTTCATGAGTGCATTGAATAATGTCACTGTTTTACTTCAAAATGGGAAACACCTCCATTTTGGTAAGACAGGGTGTGATTTCAGACTCTGTATCTGTAGCAAGAACACGAAGATCAAACTAGCATGACCTTGTGAAAAACAAAATGTCACGTCAAGGACACAAGAACTAATACTTCAGTTAAACTGTGAGATCTGCTGCGTAGTTTAGTCTTCAGTCTCAGCGCTAGCAGCTACAGGCTAAAGTTACCCCAGGAGGTTATCACTTGCTAGGTGACTGAGTTAATTAGCGGCTCCTCACAAAAGTCAGAACAGACTTTCGTAACAGAAGTCATATGTAATCGGGGCGAATATCTGCAGATTCATCACAGTAAATTATTTCTACATATGAATGATTTTCTATGCTTTTCTGTGATTTGCTCTGTCTTTGGCAGTACGAAATCATGGGCTGGTTAGTGTTCAAAAACGAAATGTTTTCAGTAATTTCAATTTGAACACACTCTACATTTCTGGATACGCAACCAGACACACCTTCGCACCTCAACCAATCAGGATTCACCTGAACGTAACAGTAACTCTGCTTACATCATTAATTATTTCCCTATCAGTGTTTTACTCCTTACTTACACAATACTGAGCATCAGAATGTAAAATGATATGTAACAAACACATTATTATATAGATTATGGAAATTAATTCACTGGAAATGAATTGCTTGTGAGTTCTGAAGATTTTATTCTGATTAAAAAGACACGCCCACTCAGTCATTCTCATTTCCATTCTCAGATCATTCTCAGGTTCTCTGATCTCTAAACAAACGTCCATTTATGCTGCTTTGTAAAGATTTTCATGTGTGTATGTTCCAGCCGTCTTGTGTCAGTGATGTGTGTCAGACCTTCTGTGCCTCTGCTGTCTCGTTAGACACACTACGAGGGTAGAAGCTGGATTAAGAGGCGTGACACACACGCACACATGCACACACTCCAGAGCGAACACACGCTGGGCTGGACTGTGTGTTTGGAGGACACACACTGCGAGAGTGTGATTGAGAGAGAGAAGAACCCAGTGGTCAGACTCGGCCAAGTGAGAATGAGAGAGGGAGTGAGCTAAAGTAACAAAGCTTTCAGAAAGTGATAGACATACAGTGTTAGGCACAAAATGGCTCCCTACACCCTATTTCCTGTACTGTATCACTCTAATACAGAAACCATACAGACATCATCACCGTCATCAGTCATGTGTGGATTTGTCAGAAATGAGCAGTACCGACAATTTTTTCTTTATTTGTAGGTACAATCATTGAAACAGAACCAATAAAGAATCTGGATCTTTTCCTTTAGCATAGACAATATTCTAGGTTCTAGGGTTCTTCTGCTTGGTATGATAGGCTCTATAGTTTATTATACCAATTCCTAGGCACTGTTGGTTTAGGACTGTCGACTGTCTTGCTGTCACTAATGCATCCAGGATTCATTTCTAGTTAATTGTCTTAGGTGTGATTTCGAGTTAAAAGCCAAAATTGTGAATTAGTGAAGCAGTTAGAGTAACTATACTGGGTATAAGTTCATTATACAACAGTTAGTTCCGGTCCACTAATTTGATTGGTCGAGCGGCATTCCAGTGGTGCTTATATTTAGTATAACCGCACTGGGATGTTTCACTGTTTGTATTGTCTGTGTTTGCCACATAAAATTCCACTTCCTAGTTCAAAATGCTTACTACAGTAGTGTTAGTGACACCATCGGTGGACATGGCAAATGCTACATTTTTATAAATTTAAATATAAATTTCTCGGTATCACAACAAGCTACGTATCTTTATCTTATTAAAGTCAAGAAAAAGAAAACATAAAGGCTGGTGAGCTGATATTTACAGTGTATCTGCTATAAAGTAAGCGATAACAATGAAATAACTTGTTTATGTGGACGTTTCACAACATTAAATGTAGCTATAAATGGATAAAAAGCACAATGTGTTGTTATTTAATAAATTGTAAACACTGTTTTATATGTTGCTGTGGTATACGAGGAATAAAACACTTCAGGATGTGCTGTCATGGGAAAATAATCAGCTTTGGGGTGTTCAGGCTGCATCACACCATCCCATCATCCCATGGTTGATCATTTCAAAGGTTCTTGTCATTGTAGAAAAGGAAACATAATGCAGGCTCTTCATGGTGGCAGTGAAAACAATGCAAACACAGATGGATTTCCAGATCTTCTCATTGTAACAGTATAGAACAGAGGTGGTTCTAACAACAGCTCTTGGCGTCCCTTGGTGGAGGGCAGCATCGATTTGTTGTTGGTAAATAAGCTGCCGGATGTCAGCGGTGAATCAATAATGTTTCTCACCACAAGCAGAGAGCCGACTCTCCGCAGACACACTCCTCTCTCCCCACAAAGTCGATACCGCTCCCTTTAACAACACGCATCTACAAAATTAAATTTGGGTTTAAAATTAAATTCAATTTGTTCCTTTGTTGCTTTTTTGCTACAGTTCTAATAAACATGTACATCCCGAGAGGCACTGTAGATGAGCATACTATTTGAAAGGCTTAGGCGCACACTATAGATCACAAGGACATTTTGGTGTTCATTAGTAAACCACCTTGTGCCACTGATTGCAATGAGAATACAATGACACAGCAGACACCAAAACAATGCTCTGCTATCTGGTTAAAACGCTTACCAGAGTTGACAGACCACATTCTTACCAATGGCCAATAGGAGAAGTCCTGAAACCAATGATGGTTGTCACTCACATACAGATCTACACATACAATACAACTCAATGCCCAATGCTTGCTGTAGTCTCAGATTCCTTTGCTTGACTGGCAAAAGTGGTCTTCTGCCATTGTAGCCTATCTGCCTCAAGATTTGTTGTGTTGTGCATTCTGAGATGCTTTTCTGCTCAGCACGGTTGTAAAGAGTGGTTACTTGAGTTACTGTAGACTTTCTGTCAGTCTCCTCTGATTTCTCTCATCAACAAGGCATTTCCAGTCATAGAACTGCTGCTAAATGGATGCACCATTCTGTATAAACTCTAGAGACTGTTGTGTATGAAAATCCCAGGAGATCAACAGTTTCTGAAATTCTCAAACCACCCTGTCTCGCACCAACAACCATACCACGGTCAAAGTAACTCAGATCACATCTTTTTTTCCATTCTGGTGTTTGTGCTGCCATGTGATTGGCTGATTGGATAATTGCATGAATAAGCATATGTACATCTTTTCCTTTTACTGATAACTGTATATTTGGCTGCCTGGGAAAAAACAATTTTTACACGGCTACACACAGCAACACATTTACGATACTTTAACGACACAGATTTTGAGACTTGCCCGATAACAATACCACAGTCAGCTATGATGAAATGCTAAAATTCTCTAAAATTATGCACCATAAAATAATATAGCAGAAGACTCTTATGAACAACTTCCTTTATTCTAATTTTGTCACTTTTTTTTTTTTTTTTAACCATTATCATTATCATTATTTGTGAATCAAAACAGTAGACCAGAACACAAAAAAAACCCATGCTGAGTTTGGAATAAAGAGAGCAGGACAGGGGAAAATGTACATTCTGAGAGTGATACAAAGAAACAGACAGAGATAAACGGTGAGAGAAAGAGAGATGGATGATTTTACACAGCGCAAGAGGAAGATTAGCGGGAGAAATTGCCGAAGAGATTGCGGAATGGACAGTGGGCATGATTCAGGGAGATACTATAGGATACACAGAGAGAGTGAGTTAAAAAAAAAAAAAGAAGAAGAAAGTGCTTGTGGATTTGTGCCAGCAAGATTTCGTGCTGTGTGAACACATGTAGATCAGCAGGAGAGAGTCGTGTGGTGCCGGCTGCAGTCCAAATAGCCTACATCAATTATTCACAACACAGCGGCTTCAATATATGCTAGTACACCCTGATATACTTCAGTATTCTCCAATATGCAATAATTATATTTCAGTACATTAGTGCATTTCAGTTCCTAGTAATATACATGTGTGTGTACTACAAAAAACCCAGTACATTGCAGTTCATACCAACAGACTTCAAGATTCCACAGTATACCCCAATACACCCATTTCCACTGGCTTCAACAGAACCTAATATATACCAGTACATCCCAATAAACCCTACTATTCTCTAATGTGCCCCAATATACTTCAGCATACTGCACTAAACCACAATATACCTCTCTACACCTCAGTAAATCCCATTTGGTACCAGTATACCCCAATAGACCCCAAAATTCCCCAGTATTTTTCATTATACCGCAATATACCCCACTATGCTCCAATATTTCCTAATACACCTAAATGGACCCCAAAAAACCTTGATACAGATACACCTTGATCCCAGTACAGCCCAACATATCACAGTACACCCTAATGCAACGCAGAATATCCTAATACACCACAGTGAACCCTAATACAACCCAGTATATATCAATACACCCCAGAGAACCTCATTACAACACAATATATCCTAATACACACTAATATACCCCAATACAACCCAGTATTTCCTAATAGACCCCAACGAACCTCAATACAACCCAATATATCATAAGATAACCTAATACAACACAGTATATTCTAATACACCACAATGAATCTTAATACAACCCAGTATATCCCAAGACACCCCAAGGAACCTCAGTACAACCCAATATACCCACCTACAACCCAGTATATCCTAATACACACTGATATACCCCAATACAAACAAATATAACCTAATTCTCACCACTGTACCTCTGAATAACCCAATATTTCCCAACACACCCCAATATACTACAACACAGCCCAACATATAGGCTTATAATGCACCCCAATATATCACAGAACAAACAAATATTTCCTAGTACACCCTAGTATACCCTTATACATCCCATAATAACCTAATCCACCGCAATAAAATGTGGTATATCTTAATACACCACAAAATACCATAATATACCCCATGACAACACACTATTTCCTAACACAACATACTCATATACAATCCATCCATCCATCCATCCATTTTCTGTACCATTTATCCTACACAGGCTTGTGGAGAGCCTGGAGCCTCTCCCAGGGGTCTTGGGGCACAAGGCGGGGGACACCCTGGACGGGGTGCCAACCCATCACAGGGCACAATCGCGCACACACTCACACACCCATGGACAATTTAAAGATGCCAGTCAGCCTACAATGCATGTCTTTGAACTGGGGAGGAAACCGGAGTACCCGGAGGAAACCCCCTGAAGCACAGGGAGAACATGCAAACTCCGTACACACAGGACAGAGGCAGGAACCGAGCCCCCAACCCTGAAGGTGTGAGGCAATAGTGCTAACCACTAAGCTATACAATCCAGTTTATATATACATATAACATATATAATAACAACAACAACAAAAAAATATGGGGTCCCTGGATTTGCTTCACAGACCCCAGTTTGAGAATCATTGCCCTATACACACTCATCCTCTCCATATAACATGATCTATCCCCCTACAACCTACACACTCATACCATTACTTACACCAATACCCCCTCCAACACCCTCTGTTCTGCAGTGTAGTTTTATTTTGGGAAAAAGAGACTTTGCAAACCAACTTGGACAGAAATCTAACTTATTTCCAGCAATTAACTATACAAAACATTCGTCTATGGGTTATCAGCTAGCTAAATTTGGACAGAAATAGTGTGTGTGTGTGTGTGTGTGTGTGTTTGAGAGAGAGAGAAAGAGAGAGAGAGAGAGAATTTCAACTCATGTCTGCCTGAATCAGTGATTGACAGGCTCTTGTATTAGCCAGCAAGCACTGCATGAAATTCTTCCTTCTTCACATATCACATCTACAGATCCATAGGCTCCTTTTCAGGCTGTCACTGAGTGAAGCGGCAGAAAAAAAATGTCGCTTTTCATCTCTCTTTCTCCCCACTGTCTCTCGCTCTCCCCTCTGTCTCTCTCCTTTTCTCGCTCTCTCTTTTAACTGTCTGAGGATTCTTTCACTCTTTCATGCCTCTGTGGCCTCCTTGAGACCTTGCTGTGTGGTGTCGACCATCTGCTTTTCAGAATGGGATGCTGTGTGTGTGTGTGTGTGTGTGTGTGTGTGTGTATAGGTGGGGTGGTAGTCTTGTGCGCTGAGGTGGTGTGATTGACAGCTTTTGGAATGGAGAGTCATTGGCAGCTCATCTGATCTCGAAAGAGGTGAGCAACACCACTGCGTGCTCAAACACACACACACACACACACACACTGGCATGTTCAGCCTGGCCTTCTACTCTCAGCGACATTATTTGCTTTGACATTTTAGTTTTTATCGCTGACGATGCACTGAATTAAGATAACACACAGCTAAGCTTCAGTTTACTATGAATACAATGTCAACACCTCCCAGAGGCCTGTGTGTGTGTGTGTGGGTGTGTGTGTGTGTGGGTGTGTGGGTGCCAGTGTGTTTAATTAAGACTTTTCATCTTAATAACCTAATAAGGCTAATTAGTTGTACATCAGACATTGGAGAAGCAACAATACGCTGTTCACACATTGCCTATGATGGCCAACAAATAGATATACATCTCTCTCTTTCTCTCTCTCTCTCTCTCTCTTACATCTCAATAATCCTATAATCCACAACAGTGAGACATAGACCACACACACTGTGCCATTTATCTCTTCTGTACTCTGTACTGTTGTATCCCTTTAGATTTTACATCAATACAACTGGAACATTAAAGGCAAAATCCACCCTGAACAACTTGCATATTAATCTTTATAATTAACGTGATCTTCAATGGTGTAAAAGACTCCTTTCATCGATAAGCTGGTCTATTTTAATTTGGTTAACAGGTTCCTACATTACCCACAATGCCATTTAACTACATGCTGGTAGTGGTGCCAGTGGGATTTAGCCTGCCCTTCATATCTACCTAAAGAGAGTGATGCAGCAGAGCTTTAGTCCTTTAGTTTGTCCAACTCTCTCACCTCCTCATCAACGGTCATGCTAATACTGCCATCAACACCATCACACTCGTCATCTCATAGAACAATAATTGGGCTATTCTTGACGCGTTTGCAAAGTAAATAAGACATTGAAAGGATGCCGCATATCCATTTTTTCATTCCCCTGAGACGTGTAATAAAGACACAACCCGGCACTTCCTCCAGCGTCCTCATTTAATTTAAGCTAATTAAGATTACTTAGCATAATTAAGTGCTCAGGCCAGATTGAGGCTGGCTGTGAACTGGACATTAGGGTCACCTTAGTGGGGAGCTTCACACTATTTCACACACACAAACACACACACATACAAACACTTGGTGAGTAATAAGAGTCTTTCATTCTTTGCCTGTATATTCGCTGCCATTTTGAGGACCAAACAGAGGACTGACTGCATCAATATTATTGTGTCTGTGCTTCAATAAGAAAATTCATTCTCCTTTATACTGATAATTAACGACATACAATACATCCTCAATAAGGAGGAGTGCAGCGGATCCTTAACGTCATGCTGCCTCGTAGCTATGCTAGCTAGCTAGCTACATTACAGGACAAGTAAGAAGATTATCTCGGCAGCAAATATTGCTAACCCTAGTAAAAGGTAGTTAGTTAATTAATATCGACCTAGGTGACATGACGGAAATGCTAGGATAGAATAAACACAGGCTTGGTTTCGTCGATTTTTCATCCACTGAGTTCGCCGCATGTACACAACATGATGAGCGAAGCATTTGCTACACAATTACAACATATTGTTTATGGAAGCCAGCCAAACATCATCTCAACATGAAGTATTGAAAGCCTTAATTCGGAATATGACCAAACATACTTTTAGCACACTTAGTATGGTTTGTCTTTTACTGTTTAAAACATATTTTTTTTACATGTTTTTGCCTCCCATGCAAACCTTAATTCCTCCCATAGGTGCATCATCACCTCCGGGGTTGGGGGTTTGAATCCTGCATCCGCCCTGTGTGTCTCAGGGGTTTCCTCCTGGTACTCCGGTTTCCTCCCCCAGTCCAAAGACATGCGTTGTAGGCTGATTGGCATTTCCTGTAGTGTGTGAATGGGTGTGTGAGCTTGTGAATGTGATTGTGGCCTGTGATGGGTTGGCACCCTGTCCAGGGTGTCCCCTGCCTTGTGCCCCGAGTTCCCTGAGATAGGCTCCAGGCTCCCACGCAACCCCGTGTAGGATAAGCTGTACAGAAGATGGATGGATGGATGGGTGCATCATCAAGCTAGCTAGATAACTTAAATACTTTTAAGTTTGTTTAGACTTGTGAAGAATCCTGAACGCTATTGGCCAACGACAAAAAATGAAATCATCATCAACATACAGAATCACATGACCACTCTCATGCTGTCTCATGAAATGGCATCTTAACATGAAAAAGATGAAGGTGATGAGGAGGAGGCATCTTGCATCTGCTTTTACGTTTGTTCGCAAGCCTAAGTGTACTATACGTACTTATGCTGTGTGTGTGTGTGTGTGTGTGTGTGTGGTTGGCCTTTTGTGGCTCACTGAGTGTATGTGTGATTTTGATTGACAGGCTGGCTGAATGAGTGTGTGAGATGCCGTCTCGCCCTCGGGGACAGAGGAAGTAGAGTGATGTGCTTCCTGTGGGGGGGCAGGTTTGTCACAGCAGGGGGGTTTTGAGCAGGCACGCGCTCGGGCAGCCCCTTGTCCCCCCAGGGGCCTCATCTCAGCCTCCGCTAATGCATAATTCATTCCAAGTCACAATTTTGATGTTTTGCTGGGGGCAGAAACAGAAAAATCCAAGAAATTCATAAATAAATAAATCCAAGAAATCTTTTTGTACATTTTTTCCCCTATCTCTGTAGTACAGTTATATAGAAAGTCAGGAGCTGTGTCCCAAAAGGTTCTCTACTGGATGTATAGTGCACTACAAAGGGTGTAGGAACAATTATATAATATATCATATGTAGGGCAGTTATATAGTGAGTAGGGATCATTAGTCCATGTGGCTCTCTGTTGACATGAAGTGCACTACATAGGGTGTAGAAGAACTTATTTTATACCCTACTTAGTGCAGTTATATAGGGAGTAGCTTTCTACTGGACATGGTGCCCTCTTTGTCTCTGTCTCTGTCTCTCTCCATCTCTGTCTCTCTCGTTCTCTGTCTCTTTCTCTTTATTCCAGCACCAGTAGAGAAGCCGTTTCTCCAGGTCAATTTATGACCAATTAAAGCGTGTGCGACACGAGGCATCCGTCAGCTGTGTGTGTGTGTGTGTGTGTGTGTGTGTCTGTGTGTGTGTGTGTGTGTGTATGTGCATGTGTGTGTTGGAGATGAGCAGGCAGCACTAAAACACATGCTATAAACTTTTATATCTGTTTTTTTTTCTCCAAAGAGGGAAGGTTATGGCCGGCTCAGGTTTTATGGACCAAATCAGACACACACACACACACACACACACACACCCCTACATTGTTTGTAATAAAATCCTAAAATTCCAGTATTATCAATGACAAGAAGCTTGTTAATGTGAAATACGTTTGACATTATGGTGAACTGGACACTATTAATTACAGACAGACAGATCAATAGACAGAAAGAAGGACAAATAGATGTCTGTCTGTCTGACTGTCTGTGCATGTGTCTTGCTTACTCCTTATCTGTCTGTCTTGCTAACTCATTATCTGTCTGTCTTCATTTGTTTCATGCATCTGTTTGTTTACCTATGTCTCTTTATCCATGTGTCTATCAGTCTATCTGTATTTTTTCCACATCTGTCTATTTGTGTGTCTATATTTTTTCCATGTATCTGTTAACTCTTTATTCGTCTGTCTGTATTTTTCCATGTTTCTGTCTATCCACCTCTCTGTTTTATTTCCAAGTGTCTGTGTGTCTATATGTCTGTATTTTTCCATGTTCTGTCTATCCACCTGTCTGTATTATTTCCAAGTGTCTGTGTGTCTATATGTCTGTATTTTTCTATTTTTCTGTCTATCCACCTGTCTGTTTTATTTCCATTGTGTCTTGTGTGTCTGCATGTCTGTATTTTTCCATGTGTCTGTGTGTCTGTCTGTCTGTCTGTATTTTCTCCATGTGTTATGTGTCTGTCCACCTGTCTGTCGGTAATTTTTCCATCTATACTTTTATGTATATGAATTATTACTATGACTAATAATAATAATAATAATAATAATAATAATAACCTACTGTGCGCCTCTTAATGGATGTTTCTTTGGAAAATATCACACAACATGTTACTGCTACACTCTCTCTCTCTCTCTCTGTGTGGATGAGGAAGTACAGGACTCATTTGCGTTGTTAATTGCGTCGTAATGCACATTTAATTTCCAAATGGTGGCAATTAATTCTTCAGATACAGAATGCAATGTAAACATTCTAATAGAGCCTCATAAAGCCCAGATCATTTTTCAAACACGGCCATCTGAATCCATGCTCATTTTTCATACTGTACATTTTCTCTCTCTCTCTCTCTCTCTCTCTCTCTCTCACACACACACACACATACACACACACACACACCCCTACATTGTGTTTCATATTTACAAAAAATTCTTTGATCTTCTTCCTCCTTTGATGTTGTGACTACTCGGGTTTTCTCTGATTCTTCCCAAAGAAATTAGATAAAGTTAAAAGTTTCTTGTGCTCATACGTATCTAGCCCAGATGTAAGAGTGTGTGTCTGTGTGTGTGTGAAGTGCATAGTGCCTAGCAACAGTAAATAAATTAGGACTGACAAGCATTCTGCCCAATAAAAGCTATTAGGTGCCACGTCTACAACAAACTGTTTGGAAGGGTTGCACAAAAGAAGGCCTTCCTCACCCCAAAATACAAAATTCAGCTGCTGAACTTCACCAAATGTCCCTGAAACTACATTTTCATTTCATTTTTTGGCCATGAAGGCCATACCATCTTGATGTTTGGTGAAAAATCATGACTGCATACAAGGAAAATCATGCAAACGTACTGTAAAATATGTTGGCTCATTGGTCTATTTTGTGTCTAGTGATGAAATAGAAATCTGAAATAGTGATACAAGATTGAATTCCACTAAGCACAAAGGATATTTTAACACAAAACCTAGCTGCCTGTGCCTGGAGGTTAGGACTTGGCCATAGATGTACCTTTACACTGAAGTGTGAACGCTTTTTTCAAGCCCGGGAGCAGTCCAGAGATCTGATCCCTGGTCCTGTTGAAAATGGTAGTCTGGGGTTCGCTTCACCTGAATCATACATAGCATGGTCCACATCAGATGTGGAAGCTATCTGCGCTTGGGGCCGCATGCTGAGTAACGTGATTGGTTCAACTTGTCACATAACTTCCTGTTTCTACTTTTGATTATTGGTATATAAGACAGGCTTTCATAGCACTGGAGCACTGTAATTAGTTCACCTTTATGGCACTAGCGTTCGCACTTAGAGCACAGTGAAAAAGGCATGTGTCGTGTCTGCCTGCATACAAGATCAGCTCCGTGTTAGCAGGTATTCTTGCATGATGACAAATCCTGCATCCAAAATAGCACTTTCTTTGCAGCTTAAGAGTTGATATTACACTAAAATAATAAAAATAGCAAACTGAACCTAGTGCTTATCATTTTGCAAACCTGCATGCCCAAAAATGTAGTATGGAATTTTGCAATCAGTTCAGAAGGAAATCTTCTATGTGAATGCAAACCTGAAAATGCAAAACCCCTCCCTAAAATGAGCCTAGAATGAGTCCTGAATGTGTACTCGAGTTTTCAGACCAAGTGTGAAGATGCCCTAAGCTACAACCCTGTTAGAGTGGGGGTTAATACAATTACAGAATATAAGTTTAGCCTTGTGTTTTGAGGGATGACATTTCAAGTCAAGCCATAAATGTGTCTCACATGGAACGTGGTACAGTGTGGAGTTTCGTAAGTGTCTTCAGGTAGGTTGGACAAGTGTTTTAAATCCAAGGTGAAAAGCTACAGAAGGCCAGTGGAGGGAATGCAGCAATGGAGTGATTAGGGAGAACCTGCCAAAAGCGACATGCTGTGTCCAATCTTGAGATGACAAGGAACTGAACAAGCAGCTGAGTTCATCAAAGATAGTGTGATCAGAAAGTTTTCCAAGACTTTGACATGGGGACACATTTCCAGGGATATACAGCAGCTCACTTTTGCTAGGATTCAGTATTAGGTGGAGATATCTGCTATGAGGAGATATCTGCTAGATATTATGAGGAGATATCTGCTAGACATGCTGAGATGCAAGCTTAAACATGAGTCTCTGAGGGAGGAAAGGAGAAGACGTTGAGTGTTATCAGGATAGCAGTGGGATGAAAATGTCACTGTCACTATGTCAGGATATAACTTCATATCGAGTATAGAGGAAAAACAGAAGAAGACCAAGCACTAAGCCTTGAGGGACTCCAAGGGAGAGTCTACATGAAGGATCATCTGATATGACCGTCCCGACCAGGTAGAAGGCAAAGCTCCACCATGCTGTGCCACTAAATCCATGGCTCATGAGGACAGACAGGAGATTCTTGTGATTGACTGTGTGTAAGGCTGCTGAGAAGTCAAGAAGGGTCAGGGTCGATGATAGTTTGCCTAATCTAACAGCAGGAATCTTTTCAGGATCAGCCACAAGGATAGTTTCTGTGGAGCAAGTCATTTTGAAGTCAGACTGGCTAGGATCCTGGAGGTCGTTCCTGGCGAGAAAGCGAGACAACTCATTGTAAACAACATTTACAAGACTTTTACAGATTCAACAAAAGATTTGTCATTGACTACAGTACATACTGACAAAATAAGACTTATTTTTAGCAATACATGGAGCCTTTGTTCAACATGATACTATCAATATTATGTGTCCAACCTAAATGCTTAATTTTGGCTCGATTTATATAATGTTATAAAGCTGGTGTTTAAAAAGAGCATCAAAAAATGATTTTATCAAGGAAACAGCAAGAAAGATTCATTAAAAATTTCACTTGGGCACAAAAATGAGTTCTCTATCTGTGTTTTTACTGGGCTGATGAGCAGCAGTGGTTAAATACAGCTCGTGTATGTTTCACTGTTGGGGAAATGTCTCGCCTCCTGGCTAAAACTGAGGTTTTAATTAGTTCAGCCACAGTACAGTCCATGTGATCAGAGAGAGGGGAATTTTTCTTTTTCTTTTTCTCAACTACACTCAACCACATCTTTTCAAACTGCTGCCAATGTGGCATCACAGGGCGGGGTAACACAGGGTAACACACTCAGAGCAAAGTGCTGTCTGCCCTCTTCTGCATACATGAGCTTACAGAGTGTACGTAAACATGTGAAATTATTAAAGTTTAAAAGTTTACACAGAGATTATCAGTCTAGTGTATTTAACAGATGGATAAAGGGATTATACACACAGATAGAAATGTTAAATTGAAATTTGTTTTCAGCTGGTTAACTTTACGCATGAACTTGAGTAAAGTTCCCTTATGAGGACCTTCCATTGTCATAAATATTAATGCAAATGCTATGATACACCTAAATCTAACACTAATTTTAACCTCAGTAGCCAAAAGGAAAGATATTGGCTCTTTCACTTTTCAATAAAATCTACAAAAAAGGTTTTCCCTCCTGGGGACCAGCCAAATGGCTGCTTTTGACCTCCAAAAGTGTCAGATATTCGGAGGTTCCTATTCTTGTGGGGACATTTGGTTCCCACTAAGATATAAAAACATGCCACCACACACTGGGTTTGTATAAAGCAAACAAAATTAAATCTGCTTTGCTAAATCAAAGCATGTGTGATTTACTGAGCTGCTCTCTCTGGGACAAATTATTCCAAAACCTCTCCTCTGTATCACAGCAGAATAAAAACTGGAAGAGAGAGAGAGAGAGAGAGAGACTGGGCCAAGAGGCTCAGAAAAACCTTCGACATGGGAATTAATTAGTGAACCGCGACAGACACACACACAGATTTATTTGCAAAAAGGCGTTTTTGCTCTTGAAAATCCACTTTTGGTCTCCTGAGACTCTGTTTATTCTTTTTTGGGATTCAAAAATATAAAAATGAAAACAAAAATTCCAAACATCAGCAGTACACTGGATTAGATGAAGAGCATTAACCGCTTACGGCAATGAATGTGTTTTCTTCAAGTAGCCATTATTAGCAATAAAGATCGTTCACTGGGTGATATTTGGTTGACTTTGGAAGTAGATGAAGCCCAATGTTCAACATGGCAGGTGGGAAGTCCTGTCCTTAAAAAAATTACCATTACCTTGTTGGTAAAGACTATATATGTACACTATATGGCCAAAAGTATGTGAACACCTGACCATCACACCCATATGTGGGCCTTCCTCAAACTGTTGCCACAAAGTTGAAAGCACACAATTTTATATGATGTCTTTGTATGCTGTAGCATTACCCTTTTCCTAAGGGACCGAAACCTGTTCCAGCATGACAATGCCATGAAGACACGGTTTGCCAAAGTTTGAGTAGAAGAAGTTGCATTTGAGTGGCCTGACCTCAACCCGACTGAACACCTTTGGGATGAACTGGAATGCTGACTGTACCCCAGGCTTCCTCACCCAACATTAAATCTAATAAAATCTAGTGGAAAGCCTTCCCAGAAGAATGGAGGTTATTATAACAGCAAAATCTGGAATGGGATGTTCAACAAGCACATATACAGTAGGTATGATGGTCAGGTGTCCACAAACTTTTGGCCGTATAGCGTATGGGGGCAGAAAAGTGAGGCCCAAGTGCAGATATTAGGTGCTGCAGTCTGTGCAACAGTCCTGACTAGTTTCTGACAGTCCTCATATTCATGACAGTCTACATTTCATGAGCATTTAACCATCAATTCAATATGATACAGATGAGAAAGAGCAGCTGCGTTTTTTTTTTTGTGTGTATGTGTTTTCTAACATGATAATAAATTCTCAAGGAATTATTTATAGCACATTATTAGAGCTTATAAAATGCTTACAAGGACTCATTACCAATGTACAAAAAATAATAAGCATAGTTATACAAATTTATGAATGTGCAAATGAATAGAAAATGTCATCCATATCACTTTCTTCTCTGCATTTTCTTCTTTTTCTTCTTTTTTTTTTGCAAAATAAGCTACTAAATTAAATTAATTTTAAGTGAAATTAAATTAACTACTAAATTAATACTGAATTAATTCCTCTCTGCCACATTTTTTGTGTGTCTTTTAGTATCACTAGTGCTGCTATTTGTTCATTTGTTCCCTGTTTTTATGTCTTGAAGTGACCTTGACAGCATCCTCATAGCATCCTCCAGATTCTGTTCAAATTTGGGTCACTGCAATATCAGACATCAGACATAAAAGCGTGTAAAACACACACACACGCACACACACAGAGATAGAAAGAGAGAGAAAGAATCAGTGTTTAGTTCAACACAGTGTGTGAAGTGTGTATCAGAGACTATGTTTAACATGACAAGTGGTGAAGAGAACAGCTGAAGGAATCAGCGAACCGAGGATGGATTGACATATCGCTCTGTTCCTCACGTCACCATTTTCAGTCACTTCTTCAGATAGAGTGTGCGTCTGACTGCGTACCTGTTGTGAACGTGTTAAAACAGTAAAGAAGGTCCCTGCGCACAGCATGTACAGTATTTTTCTCTTTATGGGGACCAAATTTCACCATGATTAATAGGAATATATATTAATACATGAATATTAATACAATTTAATTATACTATAGTACTGTTATATTCTCAAATCTGATTGGTCATTTGTATATTCATTTTCTGTAAAATCAGCTCTGACAATAGATCCAACTGTAATTCAATTCACAGGATTATATTAATGCAGTCATTTCTATAACAGCTAACACAGCGACTTATAGCAGGTGTTCAACATAAATGAATTAAGAAATGTGAGAAATTGTTGATATGGTGAAGTTTTCTGTGTGGAAATGTTTGTTTAGCATTTCTGGAAGGAGTATCCAGTGTCAGTGCTTTGTAACAGTAGGAGGTAAAGCTGTAATGTAAGTTTTCCAACATGTGAAGTTTTCAAGATGGAAGACTTGGTGCTTTCTGGTTTCTTGGTAACGTGACAAGCTGCATTTTTTTTAATTCAGGAGAAAAAAAGAAGCTGGTTATGGACCGACTGTTTATAGTTGCTATAACGTAAGTGATAACAGGAACTTATACATTCTTATACATTCTGACCAGGAATGTATAGGAATATATTCTGCCCTTGTGGGTCATTTGTTGGGTCCCCATGAAGAATTACATAAAATTAATATTATTATTAACATAAAATATAAAAAAGCCAAAAGAATTCATTTTAGTTATTGAGATTACGCTTAAGGTTATGGGTGGGTATGCAGATATCACTGTGGAATAACCCACATAAACAGAATGAAAACTGTGTGTGTGTGTGTGTGTGTGTGTGTGTGTAATAAGCAGTATTAGGACTCACGAACATGTCAAAGGATAATTTATTACAGTAGGAAACAGAAGAGATGAAAAGATAGGTGAATCAAAGAGGATAGGAAAAAAAGAACAGAGAATATAAGAAATAACAAGAGAAGATGAGAACAGGGGAAAATGAGAGGAGAACACAAAACAAAAAAAGATGGGAAAAGAAATAAGGAAAAGAGGAGAGAGAAGAGGAAAGAAGAAATGATAAGTGACTCAGAGGTAAGCAAAAAGGAGAGAAGAGAGGAAGAGAATACAGAAGAGAATGAAGATGTGAAGATGGTAAGAAGAAAAAAAGGAAGAGAATAAATGGAGAGAATAGACAAGGGTAAAAGAGATGAGCTAGGAGGAGAGAAGAAAAGTACAGAAAGGAGAAGCAGAGGAAAAGGCATCAGGAATGAAGATAAGCAAAGAGCTATGTTTTTGCAGCAGATATTAATGACTCTCTCTCTCTCTCTCTCTCTCTCTCCCTCTCTCTCTCTCTCTCTGTCTCTCTGTCTCTGTCCATCTGTTTGGGTCTTTTTCTCTTTTTCTTTTTCTTACAATCTCTTTATTCTTATTGGGTTTTGCCAAAGCAATGCTGCAAGTGTGATAGAAATCATTACAGAATTTATGAATATATGTGGATAGGCTTCTATACTGAGATATGCTGCGTTCGACTAAAAATCGTGACCTGGAATTTCTAACACAGGATTAGGAAAATCCAAAAAAAAAAAAAAGTCCTACTCGGGAAGGTCTCCTCAACCCAGAGTTTAGCATGTGACGTCAAATCAACATGGCTGCTCAGAGCAGTTACTTTTAATTTATATACTAGTACCGGTTTTAGATTAATCAATATACAGGTATATTTGCTTGTTAAATCTATAACATCGACTATACAGTTTGCTGTTTTGAGGAGGTAAATATACATCACTCATCACAGTTAGCTAGCCAGAGTGTTGCTAACAACATTACTCATCGATTTCCCCTGTCAATCACAGCTACTCTAGCCAATTATAGCCTTCTGTGAGCTCATGTATGCGGAAGAGGGCAGATAGCGATTGCCTCTGAGTGTGTTACACTGCCCTGTGATGCAGTATGAGCAAAAAGATGAGGCGGCTCCATGTGTCTCAGAGGAAGTACATGCTAGCCTTCACCCTCCCCTGTTGATCACTGTTGTATCATGAAGTAGAGCTATGTAGCTAGTGAAGGAAAATTCACAAAATGACCAAATTGGGAGAAAATGGGGTTAAAAAAAAAGGTTTATGCAAAAGACTTCAAGCTAATTGGTGGCTGTTGGCTTCCATCCACTGCTGGTTACTTTGGCTTGTTTGGTGGAATTCACGTTTTTCTTTCAGAAACAAATGACACAGCAGAGAAGAGAGCGAATAATAAAGCTCGACTGTTAGCAGATGGTGTGTGTGTGTGTGTGTGTGTGTGTGTGTATGTGTGTGTTCTTTCCCAGTCTCGGATGTGACATTTTATCCTGAGGCTTCTTCACACTCTGGCACTGTGTGTCCACACATCAACAGTCGCTGCTCTTTCACCCCCAATTAACGCTTACACACACGCGCACTCACACACACATGCACACACACAGCAAGTCTTTTCTGTATGTGTATGTATGTATATATATATGTATATATATATTTATTTCAGTGTCTGTTACCCTAATCAGAGTCACACTGTGGCACAATAAGTCGCTGTCTCTCACTTTTTCTGTTTTCCCTTTCTATCTACACACACACACACACACACAGATTAACTGTAGGTGCTCATTTCTTTGCTACATGACTAGGTGTTAATAAGCAAACCTCACAGGAAGTATTAAATATAGCTGCCTGTTTTCAGCATGCCCTCATCAACTTCCCATAACTAAGTGTGCACTTGCAACACAAGGGGAGGTGTGTGTAAGACTGTTCAGAAGGAACACACAGCAGCAAGGGCACACAACTGATAAACAAGCACAAGTTTTTGAAATGTGATTACACCAAATCTAATATGTTACATTGTTGATGCAAGTGTATGTGTGTGCCTAATGCAAGTGTATGTGTGTGTCATGAATTCCCCCTCTCAGTGCATATTTTGCATATTTTAGCATATTTTGCCATGTGCCTTTGTTTTGGTTTTGGTCCTGTCTCCATTCCTGTCGCGTCATTGGTTTGTTACTGATTGTATTCACCTGTTCTGTGTTTCATTCAGGATTAGTTGTATTCTTATATCCTCTGACGTAGAGCTGTAGTCAAGACCACCACTCTCAAGTCCAAGACAAGTCCATGACTAGCCGAGATCAAGTCAAGACCCAATCTTAAGGAGGTTGAGGCTAAGTCTTTTGCGAAGTCTTGCCAAATGTTATTGTACATTTGTCCCATGCTATGGACACTAACGATGATTCTTGGATTGCCCTAAATAAAATACACCTTGAGTCAATAACCACGTTATAGCATACTGGTAAAATACCAACTGAAAGCTGAAAGTTTAAACAACGCAACGCCTGAACATGAGCGCTGAAGTCTTGCTTTTGAGTATAAAAATACTATAAAGCAACAAGGGAGTGTGTCTCTTTCCCTCTCATTAATTAATCACCCCATCATTAAAAAGTGCTGAGGCGAATAAGGAGCTCACTAATAATTAAAGAGGACAAGAGATCTACAGGGAACAAGAGATCTACTGTGTTATGTGTGATGAAATTTAGCTTTGTTCATAATTTATTATAGAAATCTGTGTTACGTTAAAGATATTATCCACACACTTAAGTTGAGACAGTAAGAAGTTGAAGTATGAACGTTAACATAGCAGTCCAGCCTTTTTTCAAGTCCAGCCTTCAATTAAAAAGCCAGTCTCCTTGATGGTAAAGGCATAAAAGCAAGAGAAAAAAAAAACAAGGGAGTCACGAATATTCTTTCTGACACGAGTCGGTTAAATTAACTGTAATAATTAAGTACAAATGTCCTTATACCTGAGATATACAGTATGATGGAGATAATACAGAGGAAACATGGTAAATTGCGGATTAACTACGTGGAAGTACTTGGATAAATATATCATACGTACAGTTTGAACATTCATGATGACACATTAATAATAATAATAATAATAATAATAATAATAATAAACACATTCAATTTTACTAATTTAGTGACTTACTAAGCATACCACAAGCTGAAGTGACCAATAAGATAATAATTAATAAGATAATAATTTGGACGATAAGAAGCCATTTTAGGATTCGCCCCACTGCCTGGTTTGCTAGCTGTAGAACTTGCTAGCTTGACTAGCTAGTTTAGTTTTTACATTTATTTCCATCACAGTTCAGGAATACTCGTCTAGATCTGGGTCTAAAATGAAGCTAAAGTTGTATTAGCTAATATACTATATTCCTCATCAGTGGATTTCCCGAGTTAGCTGGATTGGATTGTTGATGATTTGACGTGATCCTACATTCATCCATTTTTCAAAACGGTATCTAAATAACACGTGCCCATGATTTGAGCCAACATCTTACAGCTTAGGTGGAGTTCAGAAGTCTATTATTTTGTTTATGGATAGATATTTTTTAATTAGAATTAGTATGAGAGACTGTTAGATGCTAGATTATTTCTTAGTGTAAAGTTGTTGATTTTTTTTAACATATTGGTCTATAAATGGAAATTGAACTACACTTACTTAAATTAAATTGCAAGCAGATTCTCAGAGAAAAAAAATTATTTGAGGATAAGAAATAGCAAACTAAGCTAAATCTTACGCAAGCATTATGATTTCCTGATTAAACATTAAACTGCACTACAATATGCGCAAGGAAAAAAAAAGAAGGAAATTTTCAATGGCCTCTCCAGGCCTCCGTAGCTTTTGCATTAGCCAATTGTTGACTATTTTCAAATCTCAAAATGGGCAAAATGGGAGTGTGTTTTTATCTCAAACAGATCAATCCGGATCCAGTTCTCCAATGTATTTAAAAAAAAAAATTAACACATTTGGAATTATTGTGATTAGTAAATACGTCATCTTATCCTGGATTTGTTAAGCGACATACAAAGAACAGGACCTAGGTTTACACTTTCTAGGTCACACACACACACACACCCTTCTGAACATGCTTTATGGCCACTGCTGTAACACATAGAGCACAATCACTGTCACCATGGTGACAGCGTGCCAGCCGCATCAACCACAGGGAGGAAAAGAACAAACATTTCCACGGTCTTCATTTTCCCATCTCTCTCTCTCAGACACACACACACACACACACACACACACACATGCTCCATCAAAATACAGAAGGGATATTTTCTGTTTGTCATATGCTCCCAAGACACTTCTTACTTGATTAGGACATGGCCCAGAGAGTGTTTAGTGGGATAGGACCTAACCCAGAGACTATATTTAGTAGAATGGGACATGGCCCAGAGACTATATTTAGTAGAATGGGACAAGGCCCAGAGACTATATTTAGTGAAACGGGACATGGCCCAGAGAATGTTTAGTGGAATAGGACATGGTCCAGAGAGTGATTAGTGGAATAGGACATGGTCCAAAGAGTGTTTAGTAAAATGGGACATGGCCCAGAGAGTGTTTAGTGAAATGGGACATGGCCCAGAGAGTGTTTAGTGGAATAGGACATGGTCCAGAGAGTGTTTAGTGGAATAGGACATGGTCCAGAGAGTGTTTAGTGGAATAGGACATGGTCCAGAGAGTGTTTAGTGGAATAGGACATGGTCCAGAGAGTGATTAGTGGAATGGCACATGGTCCAGAGAGTGATTAGTGAAATGGGACATGGTCCAGAGAGTGTTTAGTGGAATAGGACATGGTCCAGAGAGTGTTTAGTGGAATAGGACATGGTCCAGAGAGTGTTTAGTGGAATAGGACATGGTCCAGAGACTGTTTAGTGGAATAGGACATGGTCCAGAGAGTGATTAGTGGAATGGCACATGGTCCAGAGAGTGATTAGTGGAATAGGACATGGTCCAGAGACTGTTTAGTGGAATAGGACATGGTCCAGAGACTGTTTAGTGACCTAGACATGGCCAGAGACACATTTAGTTGGATTAGGACACACTCCTGGGACAATTAACACCAGCTTAGGACATGACCTGACACGCCTTTTTAGGACATGACCTGAGACACTTTGTACGCCTTGTACTATAGGACACAATATAGAGTTGACTCCTACTGGATTAGGACATGACCCAGAGACAATTGTTACTAGAACAGAACACAACGCAGAGATTATTCTTACTGGATTAGGACATGCCCCAATAGTAATTAATTAGGTGAGGCGAGAATACACCCTAAATGGGACACCAGTCCATCACAGCGCACCATGCACACACACACACACACACACATTCACACACTCATTCACACTTAAGGGCAATTTATAGTTGCCAATTCACTAGCCAGCATGTTTTTGGGAAGTTGGAGGAAACCAGCGAACCTGGAGGAACCTCACAAGGACACATAATGAGATATTAATCAGATTCTAGATACACCTTAATAAGCATAAATGCTTTTCGCTTTAGGGCAGCCATCTTGGATGGCAGATTTCCATGAACAAAGACAACTCTTACTGGAATAGAACACAACCCAGGAATAATTATTACTGGAATAGGACACGTCCCAAAGACAATATTAAATGGCTATACTCTCATTGCCTTGCTCTGTCTCTGTAATTAACTAGGTGATGGTGATGATGTAATTTCTTGGTGTGTGTGTCTGCATGCGTTTGTGTTTGCCAGGCATCCTGCAGTGATTTCCCTGCTGCCTTCATCTCTCCTTGCCCTGATGGACACACACACACACACACACACACACACACATGACAATCATAACGCCTACGGGAACAGTGAGATGGATAGAAATGTGCAGAGCTCACGACCAGCACAGGATACACAGCTGGAGTGTGTGTGTGTGTGTGTGTGTGTGTGAGAGAGAGAGAGAGAGATGAAGGGTAGAAGGACAGAGAGGGATAGAGTTCGCACACACAATCCTGATTAACTGCACTGTACATTTTATTTTAATTGTTCCGTAGCTCACACCCACTGAATAAGGGCATAACCCAGAAATAATCCCTAATGGATTAGGATGTGGCCCAGACTGGCTTCCACTTCCAATTGCCAAAGGATTATAACACAACCGGAAGATGATTTCTTCTGAAATAATACATGACAATTCCTAGTGAATTAGGATACGATCCCTAAAGGATTAGGACACAACCCAGACATGATCCCTAATTCATTTAAATACAGCTCAGTGATGCTGGATTATTGAATTAGGACACATCCCATAGATGAGAGGTTAAATGAGAAGTAATTAATAATAAAGCTAATGAGAAGACTGCAGAGTTAAATACTGTAACACATAGTGATATGGATCAGATGTCCCAAATATTCACTACGACTATCTACTGGGCTACAACAGCACTCAGAAATAATTCTTACTGGATTAGGACACAGCCCGGAGGCAATTCCTACAGGAGTTAGACATGACTTAGGCTGCTTTTACAGTTTCTAAACCACCAGCACACATATTACATGTAATCCTGTGGGACGCGGCTGTGAGCAGAGACCTTACAAAAGTTAAACTTTTCATAGACCCGCCGAGTTTTTTTTCAAAGTTTGGAGGCTAAGCGAGAAAAACGAACATGGAGGATGAAGTGCTGGTGAAAAATGCTTTGTTAGTGAAAGAATACAAGGAGATTTATTACATAATCAAAAATATTTCATTGCCAATATTTCAAAATTTCAATGTAAAGCTTCTCATTGCCAAAATGAAACCAATCATTATTTGATATTTATTACTGATAATAATCTGGATAGCAAGTTAGGCTCATTAGATACTAGGTAGGATTGGTAAAAGCATTGTTGTGGTCAGGGTTGCCAGGTCTAAGCACCAACTACATCTCACAAATCACACAAAAAGACCTTAAACTAGCCCAAAAAGTTTGGAAAAGGGAGACACGTTTTTCTTCTTTTTCACTTTTCTGTGAACACATTTCCGATGGATGGATATTATCCACTCCATAAATCCCCCTTTTCCTTCTCCCAATCTTTGCTATAATATATCTTACAACAATTATAGTTCTGTACATCATAGACACAAACAGTCTGCGCTTACACTTTCCCTTTGTTTGTCATAATCTATATTAGTGTAAATTGATTAGATTTAATATCCGATTTTTTTTTTTGTAACAAGATCTTGGTAGCCGTGGACTAATTTTAAACTAGTACCTAGCTAAAACTAGCCTGATATAGTATAAAAAATACAACCATGGCAACCCTGGTTATGGTTACACGTGAATGGCTTTAGGATTGGGACATGACCCAGAATGGATTAGGACACAACCCGGAAACAATTCCTTCTGGACTTGAACATGATTCAGATCTTCCTTCCTCTTATTTCCCCTCTATTTTTCTCTTTCTTTATATTTCTTTCTCTGAGTTACCATTAGGCTGCTCTGTGTGTGTGTGTGTGTGTGTGTGTGTGTGTGGCAGGAAAGGATGGAAAAGTCCAAGTAGGAATCAAATCACTTAATTGCTGTGTTTTCCATTCCCATCTTTTGTTTTACAGTGGGTTGCGTGTATATGTGTGTGTGTGTGTGTATGTGTGTGTGTGTGTGTGATTCATAGCTGGTGTACCAAATACTAACAGCTTCATCCCTCATGAGCCTCACCGTTACACTGATGAATATAACTACAGTGCTTACACACACACACATTTGTGAGGTGTCTCTTCCATAGACATAATAATTACTGTAGCTAATTAATGCTATGCTACACCTAAATCTAACCCTAACCTTAATCTCATTAAACCAAGAAAAATCCTTTTGGCTCTTTAAGGCTGTATTCAGTGTTTTTAGTCTGTTTGAATTGAACCTTGGTGCATTTTCCTCTTTCGTGTGGCTCTTTAGGCAGGTGAGAACACAGCAATCACACTCGGCTGTGGGCCAAAACAACCAATCCAAGAGTGTCTGAGCAGGGTGGTCTCAGTCCAGGTCCAATCTAGCTCTAGGTGATTCAATTCAATTGCACTGATAAAGTGAATTGATTCTGAGTCGACTCAACTCCAGGAAGTGAACCAAACATACTGTGTGTTTTGGGTTGCAGCATTTTGTCAACTGCTAAACTGAGCCAAAGGACAGAGCTATAGTACTGCAAAGTATTTGGACCAAAGAACACAAAAAGACAATAAATGTTGGATATAATTCTTAAAATGTTTTAAACTAGTTATTTATATAATTATCTTGTAATATACTGCACACAGGCTCTGGGTTCTCCATGCTTGGGTGATTTTTATGATTTCCATGTTCACATGGTAAAGGTTAGTTTAACTTTTTCTATTGCCGTTTTTCTGATTTCACGCTGTGAGAAAGCAAAACAAGCCAAATTGCACCCAAATCAAAAGTATAAAATTGCTCTGATTTGGACTCAGCAATCACAGGTGTGAAATCACACTTCATTTTTAAATAAAAGTTGCAGTTTTGGGGGAAAAAACAACAAACAAACAAATAAAAAACCATTTTCCTCAAAGGAATCTGCGAAATGTCAAGGTTACAACTCTCAGATAATCATATTCTAGTGTGAAAAGTTAGAAACTAAGTAAATACGTTTCTACATTGGTTTTTTTTGGGGAACGTTACTGGCAGAAAAACTCAGTTTTGGTCGAAACCTGAGTTTTTTTCTCTTTAGGCTGTTTTCCAGAATTCAGCTACGGCAACATCCCCAGACCACCACACATATTTTAACAAAACATCTTTAAAAATCATGAAAATCTTTGCGAGTCTAAGGGGGTACTTATTTTTGGCAAGGAGGTACCATTGGAGCGCAGGCTTCAGCAATGTGCTCGTATTTATATAACTCCATTTCACAGTGCAGTCAACATTAACACACACAGAGCTCAATGCTCTCGCCCTCAGCTGCTGTTAAAATATTAGTGTAAGTTGTCTGTGTGTGTTTGTGTGTGTGTGTTTGTGTGTGTGTGTGTACACATGCACACGCTGATGGCTGTTTGCAAACCGAATGTAATTAAGAAGCACATTAGCAGCAGTGACACTGGCCTCTGGGGGGCGTGATGGAGTGCCAGAACGCTACACACACTCCCTCTGCTATCAATTCACACACACACACACACACACACACACACACACAAACATAGAACCACCCATATTCCCTTGGCCCTGGCACTGCTATTAATCTGACCCACTACACTTGGCCTCACACACACACACACACACACACACAGCCATTCCTGGCACTGTCATTAATCTGTCCCACTACACACACACTCAAACACATGAAAGCCACCCATATCAACCCTAGGTAAACAGTGAGAGCGTATTATACATCAAATATAAATGCAAACACACACACACACTGCACGCGCACACACATAGTCAATGTATTATATACTGAGAAAGGAGCTGTGTTTCAAATGCTACTGTACTAGATGTAGGATAGACTAGCTAGAATTGTAACACTTCCTGTTCTGTCCATCCTCTACTGTGCACACTTGGTTGTCTTTTTGAAATCTGATTTTAGTAAAGTCCTGTATTTCACTCACATGCTTATTGTCTTAGCATGGACTATGTTAGCATTACCTACAGTAGCATCCTCAGTGTATCATTTCCCTCCTCAAAATATTTCCACATTTCTCTGTCATACACGGTCATGTTTTTGTCATACTGCATTTGTTTCACATATTTTCATGAAGTTTGGCGTTTAGTGGGATGAAGGAGTTACCAGTTGTAGTGATGACATTGGGATCCAAACGAGTGTCCTGAACTCAAACAAAACACACTGCAACCTGTGGACTTGCACAACCTTGTCCCAAGACTAGCATTTACATTTACCATTTACATTTAACATTTAGATTTATATTTAACATTAATATTTAACATTTAAATTCATATTTAACATTTACATTTAACATTTAAATTTATATTTAACATTTACATTTTATTTAACATTTAGATTTATATTTAACATTTATATTTAATGTTTAAATTTATATTTAACATTTAGAATTATATTTAACATTTATATTTAACATTTAAATTTATATTTAACATTTACATTTAACATTCAGATTTATATTTAACATTTAGATTTATATTTAACATTTAAATTTAACATTTACGTTTAATATTTAACTTTTGGATATGTATTTAACTATATATTTAAACATTTTTAAATTTTAAATTTAATTTTTAAATAAATTTAAAATTTACACTTAAAACTCTTTGACATGAGTCACTATCTAAATGTATCAGAATTGCCTCAAATGTTCAAAAACCCTTTTACATTTGGCATCGCATATTTTGTAGATGACCTCACCAGAACTCTAAGAATGTAATTTCTACATTAGCCTACTTTTAATATGCCTACTTATTGCTAATTTAAAGTATACCTGAAGTATTATTACTCAAGTTTATATACTATGCTTGAGTATTATTGAATCTGAGCACTTGTTCTCTTGCTAAAGTAAATTTCATGGACAAAACATGAACATGAACATGAACATTTTTGTTTTGACCTTCAAAGTACTCGTTGCACATCTCAAATACTATGCGATTGTATTTTTTCTCTTAGCGATTCATACAAGAAGAGTCTTTCGCCTCCCACATTAAACTAAATATCTGCCTTTAAAATTCACCATCGAATGGAAGTCGAGTTAACTTGATTAGCTAGTTACGTTTTGTAAATTAGTTCAACTTAATCAGCTATGTTTTATAAACTGGCTTGTTAAATTAGCTAGCTAGTTTGTTAAAGTAGCTAATTAGTTACGAACTAGCAACTAGCGACTCTGACAGGATAAAGTGTTTACTGAGAATAAGTGAGTAAGAATTTTTTTTTTTGCTAATGTGCCTTAGCGGTCATTCCAAACATTAGCTAACCAGCAAGCTAAATTCTAGGTTTGTCTGAGTTAGCAGAACATTTTCCATATGACTGACTGATTAGCAAACTAGCAAGTCAAGTAGCTGAACATGTGCTCAGCTCTGAACTATGAATGAATACGAACATTTTAGTGTTGAATTCTTGCGTATGTTTTAATATTTTTGACTTTCACTCATGTAGAATTTTCACTCCATACTTCTACTTTTAACTGAGTAAGACTTTGTACTCATAGTTTCAGTACTTCAGTACTTCAGTACAGACTTCAGTACAGGTTTTTTTGGTACTTTGTCCACCACTGGCTCCATAGCACCAGAACACATACACATTTCAGTAGTCAGGATGTCTGTTTCAGCTTTCAGCATTAAACCTTACTATGTAACGATTTCTAGGTAAAGATATATTCCAGGCCTGCAGAGAAATAAAAGAAATTATTTAAAAAAAGATCTATTGCTGATATCTTCAGAGCAAACACGTCACTGTAGTTGAAATTTCCCGCACGCAGGAAGAGACAGTTCACTCGTTCAGTGTGAATATTCTACACAGACTACATGACAGTGTGCTCCATAGGGAGAAAATGATCTCCTGAATTATACAGATTTCGAAAAAGGGCAGATGTTTGATAATGGCTAAAATAAAAAACAGCCCTCAGTGTTGCACTCAGAGTTCTGAACTGTAACAACACACTGCGTTTGAGCTGAAATAAATAAGGCCTCCGTTTCTATCTTATTTCATGCAAATGATGGAGAGCCAAGCAGGTAGAGTGTGTGTGTGTGTGTGTGTGGAGGTGAGATGAATTCAAATGAGCTCCACAGGTCCCAGAGAGCTACAGCGACTCCCAATACACACACACACACACACACACACACACACACACAGGGATATGCCTCCATTATATATGCTGTACTGCTGCCAATATAACATTTCCCTCAAGAGACTATGGAGCATTCACTACCATCTCTCTCTCTCTCTCTCTCTCTCTCTCTCCAGATCAGAGTAAAGTATGGACGTCTCCAAGTTCTGTTTGTGCAGCACTTACATTATCTATCTATCTATCTATCTATCTATCTATCTATCTATCTATCTATCTATCTGTAAACTGAAGTTCTTCCTTCCTTCTTTTCTTTCTTCATTTTGGTTTCTTTCTTTCTTCATTTTAGTTTGTCTCTTTCTTTCTTTCCTTTTTGGCCTTTTTCATTTGGGTTGCTTTCTTCGTTCCTACCTTTCTAGCTTTCTTTTGGTTTGTCTCTTTCTTTCCTTTTTGGCCTTTTTCATTTTGGTTTGCTTTCTTTGTTCCTACCTTTCTTTCTTTCTTTTTCCTTTCTTTTGGTTTGTCTCTTTCTTTCTTTCCTTTTTGGTCTTTTTCATTTTGGTTTGCTTTCTTCGTTCCTACCTTTCTTTCTTTCTTTCTTTCTTTCTTTCTTTTGGTTTGCCCTTTTTCCATTCATTTTGCTTTGTCTTCTTTCTTTCTTTCTTTCTTTCTTTCTTTCTTTCTTTCTTTCTTTAGTTTGCCCTTTTCCCTTCGTTTTGGTTTATCTTCTTTCTTTCTGTCTTTCCTTCTTTCTTTCTTTCTTTCTTTCTTTCTTTGATGACACATTGTACAACCTTGCAAGATTGCATTTTTAAATAAACTCCTGACGGAAATGACGCAGACCAAAGCTTCTTACGTTTTTACGCATGCACAGTTTCAGTTCATGTTTCAGTGCGGAGAGCAAGTGTAGACGGAGAGTGTTTTAAAATGAAAATGCAGTTTTCAGATTGATCCGGATTAGTGTGGACGTAGCCTTTGTCCTGCGAGCTTCATCTCTAACCGATCACTCACGCCCGCATGAAAATCAACACCTCCTGCTCACGTGACCTTTCTGTTGCGTCCTCATTGCACACTTCTAGTCTCAAATCAGATGCCTGACAAGCTTTCTAAAAAGAAATAAAAGTGCTCCTATTCGTCTCTGCATTTGTTTCTGTTTAAAACACATCATCTGTTCATTCTCAATAATGTATTTGTATTCTAGCTAGCTTGTTCTGTCAGTGGTTAGCAGTGTGTGATCAGAAAAAGATGTAAGGTGTGAGCAGGATCACAGGGCCAGTGCAAGCACACACACACACACACACACACTTTACCCATCATTTGCTGTCCATGACACAGTGTCCATCCCAAGCACACATTCTCTCTCCCTTTCTTTCTCTCTGGGTGGTGATATATCAGGGATGTGAAGACCATGCAGAAACGATCTTTATTACATCCATTTTCTGCCTGTCAGTGTGTGTGTGTGTGTGTGCAGGTGAGCTTGTGACAGATTGGCTGCACTCCCGCCGTGACAGCGCTGGATGGATAAAACAGTAGGGGGGAGAGAGGAGAAGAAATCTACACTTTCATACAGTTCGATAGATGCATACAATATTCCCTTCCTGTGCACACACACACACACACACACACACACACACCTCCAACCCTGCTGAACAACAGAACAGCACTAAATTAAGAATACCAGCTCCGGCGCAGCGTGCTGCTCGGGAAGTGTCATGATTACACATTCTAATCTGATGAAGTGTAGTGATCCTGCTGCTGAACACACACCTACACAGACACAGACACACACACACACACACACGGCATATATGTATAGTGTGCAGTCTGTAACAGTTTTGCGCTGTTTGGTCTCATGACATTGCAAATCTCACTCGAACACTGTAGGTTGTCTTTTCCAGTTCACTCTGAATTCGAATTTAATCGTAATCGTACTTCGGTACGAATTTCTCAGTGTAGTAAAAGTTTTTTGTAGTACAAGTTTCCAGAGAAACAGAGCATTTTGGACAAACATCAAACATTCTTCATCAGCTGTGCAAGCAAAGTGTTTCTAGAAAAGTGCTATCCGCCCTCTTCCACATATATGCTACTTAAATGAACAGCTTTAACACAAAGTGCTGATGTACTGTAGATGTTCTTACAGTTATACGTTTTTGTTTTGGTTTTTTTTTGTAAAAGAATGGCATTTAAGAAAATACATGTAGCTCGAGTGAGTTTGTTTTAATGGCCGTGAGAAAGGATGGACACAAGTACTCGAGTACTTGAGTACTCGGAAGAGACATCAATGATCGAACATTAAAACGATTATCGTGCAGTTTTTTCCTCCATTTTAAGGAGAAAAAACTTCCTGAACATAGCAATGCACCAATATTAGCCAACTACCAATTTAGCATAGCTTGGAGTAGCTATCTGACATTAGAACTAGCCTAATTTGATACTAAGCAAGTTAACATTATTAACATTATTATTTAGCATAATAATATATAGGTGAGTTATTTAATATAATATACAGCATATCCAACTGAGGTGCACACACACACACACACACACACACACACACACACGCACACAAACAGATGCAGTTTAAACAGTTCATGAAAATAATTTGCTTCATTGTTATAGCTGTGTGTGTGTGTGTGTGTGTGTGTGTGGGTGTGTGTGTGTGTGATTTGTCACACTTTCACTGTCAAACAATCCCAGTCAGAGAAAAACGGAATTTGGTTAAACAAAAAGAGCGAAGTTAAATCAATACACTGCACAAAGACTTTCAATTTCTGTTTCTCTCTCTCTTTCTGTCTCTCCCCCTCTCTTTTTCTCTCTATGTCCTTATTCTGTCTGTCTCTCCATCTTTCTGTCTCTATCTATCTCTGTCTTTCTCTCTCCCTCTCTCTGACACACACTTTCTCACGTTCCCTATCTTTTCTCTCTCCTTCAGTCTCCCTCTGTCTCTCCATCTCGGTCTCTCTCTCTCTCTCTCTCTCTCTCTCACACACACACACACACACACACCCTGCTTCTGTCTCTCTGTCTCTGCCTGTCTCTCTCTCACTTTCTCTGTCTCTTTTTCTTTACTTTTGCTTTCTCACAAACCCGCACAGAGATACACACACTCTCAATTTCAATTGCATGGAAAAATATATTCTCTGGGTGTTGTGAGGTGGGGATTAGTGATGGGAATGATTAATAAAAAATAATACTCCCAATTTGCTTTGATGCAAAATAAAAACATAGGTATGTCATTAATATAGTCTATGTAGTGAGCATAGTGTAGTGTGTGTGAAAGAGAGAGAGAGAGAGACCCTGGAGAGGCCTTTTGAAGTTGTAACTCTCTGGGACCTGTAGAACTCATTTGAATTCACCTCACCTCCATGCACACACACACACACACACCCACCCACCCACCCACCCACCCACACACACACACCCACCCACACACACACACACACACACACACACACACACACACACACTGATATTTAAACAGAGAATTTGGAGGTATTATTTCGGTTTCTGTCGCAGGTGTTTCTGTGCAAAGAAAAATACAAACTGAGGTGCAGAGAGAGAGAGAGAGAGAGAGAGAGAGAGAGAAAGAGGCAGAGTGAGAAAGAGATAAAAAAAGATGGAGAGAGACAAAGAAAAACGAATGACGGGAGACAGACACAGTGAGACACAACGAGAAGATATCAGATGGAGCATCTTCCAGTACAAAGCCCCGCCCACTCGGCTACTGCCCAATGAAATCCTTGAGTAAATCCTAATGAATTCCACATTAGCATCTCATTAGCATAAGGGCAGCTTTAGAGCTCCGTCACTAAATGTTTCTGTGTAACATGTTTTTGAAAATCACTTTCATGAACCCTAAAAAGTTATTTTTAAATTTAGCACTAAATCCACCCTGGAATCAAATTCTTTATTTTTATGACATAAAGCTGTGACATTGTTGCATAATTGTTTTGAATTCAGAATTCAGTAACTACCCTTAGTCTTCCACTACAAGTGCATTTAGAGTGTAAATGTTTTCATGTTCTTTAATCTGTACTGGAAAATTCTTATCCTAATACGCTAATAACACACACACACACACACACACACACACACACACACACACACACACACACGCTACAGAAGCAGGAGGTAGAGATTAGGAATATTCCTAAAACTTATATTCTTTTCACGTCTCTTTCTCTCCAAGCAGCAGATTGAAATTGAGGTGTTGGTGATCACGTTTCTGCAGGAGGCTCACTGCAGAGGTACGTGGTGTGCACACACACACACACACACACACACGCACACACAGAGCAGACCTTGGAGAAGATCAGCTCCACTCCAAGAACAGACGAAGATAGATGTATTGGAGTCAGTTGAAATCTGTGTGTGTGTTCGTGTGTGTGTGTGTGTGTGTGTGTGTGTGTGAAAGCAGACATGAAGCCAACAGGGTGGCACAGTAATTTGGTTGCCCCCCGCAGATGCCCTTTTAGCTTTAGTTCTTCTGAGGGATATTAGGATGTCAGTCATAGTAGGCAGAACACAGTTTTCCAAATCGCATGAGTGCTAGTTAGACAGTGAGCAGTTTATGCTAGCTAGCCGCTAGGTAAAGGACTTAGCAATGTCAAACCAGACTGACATTCCATTCCACTAAAAACATTTTCACGCTGTAATCCAGATGATTCATTTCTTGGCTTATTTGTGTGTGTGTGTGTGTGTGTGTGTGTGTGTGTGTGTGTGTTTGTGTGTAATACTGTACTGCAGTCACTGAAGTCCATCAGGTTGGAAGTAAGCGAATAAGTGCACCTAGCATAGCTATTTCGAAGTTAGCAGATGTTTCTGGAACAAATACAGCACTATTAAGGCATTTTATGCTTAAGATTGGCTTTTTTTTCTAAATCTAAATTTGGAAATCAGTGGTATTTATGTTGAGGGCATGGTGGCTTAGTGGTTAGCATGTTTGCCTCACACCTCTGGGGTTAGGGGCTCAAATCCCACCTCAGGGTTTGCATGTTCTCCCTGTGCTTCAGGGGTTTCCTCTGGGTACTCCGGTTTCCTTCCCCAGTCCAAAGACATGCCTTGTAGGCTTGATTAGCATTTCCAAATTTCATTTTTTTTAAATTAAAACATCTATAAATGCTATTTAAAAGTTTAAAACAATATGAAGAATATGAAAAACACACCTTTCTTAACCTGATAAACGCCTCCTACAGCGTGCGTTACTCCCAAACACTGCGCGCTTAGATAAAAAATAACAACAGGCAGGACTTTGCTGAGGACTGAACCCGTAGCAATGAAAGGTTCAAATATCACTTCAGAGATATGGAATTGGTGCAAGTTTGAAAAGTCATATGAACAAGTTTATGTAAAATATAATGCTGCATTACATCTTAAGTGGTAATTCACCAGTCGGAATTATGTCATTTTCCACCTTGGCACGTTCAACAGACAGGGAATGCTGGGAAAATGGATGCCCTCATGTTCCTGTGTACGTCCCTGTGAAGGACAAGCGGTACGGAAAATGGATGGATGGTATTTAATCCTTTATTAAACATTGTGTTGCATTTCAATTTCAGGAAACCTATAAAGCAAAGATTATAGCTGCAATGTAGCAAAAACAAACCTGAAACAGAGAAATATTTCCCTGAACAAAATCCTCAACATTCAATAAAATATGTAAAAAGAAAATCACAACTTTACAATAAATCGTATTTGTTAATATGAAATACAAAACACAGATAGTGCTTTGTATTTAAAGAACAGCACATCCACAGTCTCTCTCACACACACAGTCAATAGTATTTTTTTCTCTAAAACATATGTGCCAAAAGTATTGACACCCCTAAAGAATGTATATGAAATAAAGACAGACCAGTTGTTGTTGTTAGAAAGAAATTGCTTTCAGGATACAGAAGCTCTACAATCTATATACAGTATGTAAACAAAACTATAAATCCACACATATATATAGTATATGCTCAGAATGATTGTTGGTAAAATTATTATTATTGTTATTATTATTATTATTATTATTATTATTAATACTACTACTACTACTAATGGGACAGAGAGAGACACAGAGAGAGAGAGAGAGGAAATGATGGAGAAATGGTGGAGAGACAGAATGAACAAGAAGGTGAGAGGGAGTGAATAAGAGAGACAGACAGACAGCGAGAGAGAGAGAGAGAGAGAGAGAGAGAGAGGCCATGTGGACACCCTCCCTCCGTGTTCCTGAATGCTTTGGTGCTCCCATTGTGTTGTCTCATGGGTTGATTGACAGCTCGTCACGGGTCTGCTGTCACAAAGAAGGAGGAGATTAAAAAGTCTAAAGAGAACCAAAAGAGCGTGAACAATCCGCACAGAGCCACCGTGTGTGTGTGTGAGTGTGTGGAAGAAGGTCTGAGGAAGGTTTAGCTGTACGTACAGGACATGAAAGACGTGTGTGTGTGTGTGTGTGAGAGAGAGAGAGAGAGAGAGAGAGAGAGAGCTTTGCTTTATGTCATATATCTTTACACTAACCCCTTTAAACAGATAGAGAATAAGTAATTGGTGTGTGTGTGTGTGTGTGTGTGTGTGTGTGTACAGGACATGAACACTCTGGCTCAGGCAGTGTACAAAGTGTGTAACTTGCACAGGAGGTCAGTTGGCATGGCCACATCCCTACACACACACACACACATTCTTTTTTCAGGTAATACATTTTTATATTAATAATATATCTCTTTTTACACCAAAAGTTTAAAAATATTCGACCAGAAGCCTGATTTTTTTTTTAATGTACTATTCTTACACTTCCTAGGTTTTTTTTTTTGGGGCAAATGACACCCCAGGCTCTACCCCAGGTCATCGAACTCACTTCTAGCACACAATAACAATAACACAATAACTCCTGAGTCTGATACTTGCATGAAATGACACTAAACTATGTGGTCTGAAAAAAAAAAAAAAGATTCAAAATGGCCACCACAAATGTTTTTATCTCTTGAGGGTCCTTTTATCTATTTTTATAAATAACAATAAGTCAGAAACCACATAAACCCATCTCTTGGTAATCTTACCGACTTGACAAAGGCTTTTGATGCAAATCTAATGAAAACCGCAATGCTAGGTGACGATTATTGTATTGTTTCAGACCTAATAACTCACAGTAAAGCCACTGGCGTCATTTTAACAGCCTAATGAAATCCTAAAACTCCATATGGACTCATTAGGGGGTGAACGTAATGAGGGTGATTACTCAGAGGTGATTTTCTTCTCTGTCTCTCTCTCTCACACACACACAGACACACACACACATAAACAGTCTTTGGCAAAAACTTTTTCCTCTGTATGTTGTAACTTGCAATTTCTTAGAGCAGTATAATACCGGAAAGAAACATTGAGTGTGTTTGTTGTACAGAAGCGTATGTTAAATGATGCCACATGACACAGAGTGTATGCGTAATTGCAGTGATTGTATTTTTGTTCCAAAAATTTCCACTATATAGTGTATAATTCACAAACAATTCATCCACTAAAGATAAAAGAATATTACTGATAAGCGCCATTTCTACCGAGAACCATTTCAAATCAGTAAAAGGCTAATAAGAACAGTTCAGATTCTGTCTGGCGTGTGTGTGTGCATTTGTGTGTGTGTGTGTGTGTGAATCTGCCCAACATGAGTGTGTTTTTGTATTAGAATTATTTTGGAAGTGCTCAAGTATCCACCACAGTGATGCGTAATAACAAAAATCAGTGTTAATTGTCAGGGATTTTGTGCGTGTGCATGTGTGTGTGTGTGTGTAATTGGGATTTACGATGTGGAGGCAGAGATGAAGAACCTGTTAGCATTATGCTCTATCTTGTGACCTACTAGCTGTGTTTAAAACTCAGACTGAGAAGGACTGATAGAGGAGTGTGTGTGTGTGTGTGTGTGTGTGTGTGTGTACATTTTTGCGTAATGCATGGCAGTAAAGGTCATATACAGTATGTGGTGTATTAAAGCACTTACAATCTCATCCTCCCACACACACACACACACACACACACACATTTTAACTGAGATCAACATCTCTACAAGTTGTACAACCTCTCATTGGCGCTCTCATTGGTCTCCGTGAAGATTCCACAGGAGGACCGCTGTGATCTGATTGGTTTGGGCTCAAGGACTGCGGCTGAGTTCTGTTGAATATTTAATCAGAGACATGGCGTTAAAGCCATCATTAGTGGGATGTGAGTATGAGGAGAGAGAGAAATAAAAAGAGGGAGACAGAAACTGAGTGAAACAGTGTGAGACACACATACACACAGATGCATGATGCTTCTAAAGCATTGTCTCCTCCAGCCAATTGAGGATTTTCTGCCCTAATCAGTCACTTGGCTGCTGTGTGTATGTGTGTGTGCATGTGTGTGTGTGTTTGTAAATCCCTGAGGGAATCACGCTCCATAGACTTTATGATTACAGCCTCCATGCAGAGGTAACACATAGCAAAACCCCACTGAGCGAGGCAAGCACCAGCTGTTACCCACACACACAAGCATGCGTCTTTGGCTGCGTGTCAATTGGCATACTATGTATTCTAGGGTGTATACTTCATAGTATGCACTATGTGAAATACATAAATATTTCCAGTACGCCAAAGATACACAGATTATGTACTACCGGTGCACTGTGTCCAGAGTTATTTTTGTAACGTTTTGCATCCCACAATGCAGCTGTAACCAGCGCTCAGAATACTTCTCCTTCCCACTAGCAGAGGGCACAGTCACCAGCAAAGTATTAGTGCAACTTCTAACTACGCTTCCTGTTCACTTCCTGGATTTTACGTGTTTAAGCAGCCAAAGCTCCTAGTTTCTTGGCGAAGTCTTGCCATGCTCAATGATTGTGTTTTGAGCCTGATGCCTTGCTGTGTTTATATTGGTTTGGGTTTTTTTTGGATTTTTTTTTTGGTGTTTTGCCTGCATTTTAGATTGGGATTACGATTTCATTTTTTCTACCAAAAAAATAAACCTTTTACACTGTTACAGCAACATGGTTATTTTGATTTTCAGAATAAAAGCGAAATAACACCAGTGGCAACTATTCATGTAAAACTCTGTGTTAGACTGTGGCGTGTTTTAATCTAAATGTTGTGGGTGACCGAAACATGTTTTCGGCCACACCATAGGATAATTGGGTCAATTCCCAGAGATTGGGAAAAGATATCCTGATTATATTGTAGGCTGGTCTTAAATGATTATCTTCCCTAGTTATCCAGCTGTATAGGGTATGTAAAAGCCAATCAAAATCTCTTTTGGTTGTACTCAAAGTCTTTTTTGTGGTCCTCTTACATAAAATCCTAAATGTTAACCATTTATTAATATTTACAACTCAACATCCTGTAGCACAGAGGAAACAGTGACTGTCTCGTGTGAAGATGCAATCTGGATAGATAACCAATGGCAGTCGAGCTGAGCTGTCATCCGCCATGTTGGGTTTGATCTGAAGTCATGTATGATCAGAAGAAATTGTGCAAGGTTCTGAGCTCTTTCTAAGCTGTGTGCATAATCTGGAAGTGTGCGTAAAAATACAAGACATAAGATAGCAAGATATATTGCTCAAAATGTTTTTTTTAAATAGTACTGCACCAATTTTTTATTATTTAAGCTAAACATGAGCCAATAAAGACATATACACCCCAATCAAAGCCAGTACAGGATTTTAAGGGACATGTCCTTCGAGTCAGAATCAGGTTTATAAGCATATCTCATACAATTAGAACAAGGCATTAAGCTGATAAAATAATGCTGAGTATGATTATTGAGCTGAGGGTTGCGTTGCAGTGCGCAGGAACTCAAACAGTATATGGGTTAAAAGGAAGCCTCGCATGCTGAACACATCTATCTCAACTGAGCTTTCTTTTCTGCTGAGCTAGGATGAACGCTCACTAATCCAACAGGCCAAGGGCAAAGAGAGATGGAGAGAAAAAGAGGGAAATAAGAATAGATTATTTGTTCCACAAGCCGAATATCAAGTGCTGAACCCAAAGCCCTACAGGGACGCTGATAAAGCAGAGGGACATTTTTATAGACAGTCCACTTATTCCTGTCCCCTCTGCACACAGAAAGAACGATAACTCTCTATTCCTCCTGGGCCAAGCACTGAAAGGGCCGGAGGGAAAAACCTTTCACCACTTTAATTGATCAAGAAGAAGCCTGATAAAGGGGCCCGTCCTGAATCACAGCACAAAGGGAAGGCCGTTTAGGGGAAGAGTAAAATATGCCTCATTATGTAGACTCATTGTATGGTATTAACTGTACATTTGCTTTTTAAAGGAAGATTATTATTATGCATGACCTCTGAGGTAGGTCATTTTTTTTTTGTATTCTGCATTCTGCGCTAACTTTTGCACTTTGTTACCTAGAGGAATTGGTGCCAGAGAGAGACATTTTTCAAGACACATACATGCATAAAGAAATGTATATAAAGAAATTATGTGAATGAAAATATTTGTGAGAAATTTGTGCGAAGAAAAATAAAAGAAATGACAAATGGTTTCAGCTATTTGAGCAAAAAGAGCATGGTGGAGAAACACTTTCCATCAATGTATCTAAATAGTAATTACAGTTATAACAGCGATTAATAATTGTATTTAATTATAAACCAAAATGATGGACAATTTCAAATCTCACTGATCTCACTACTACCATTATTTTTTATTATTATTATTTTTTTAAAATTTTTTATTTATTTATTTTTTAATAAGAACTTTATTGAAAGTCAAACAAGTATACGACAGGTGAACATGCAAATAACATCTGAAAGCGCCAGGGGATCAGTAGATGAAAAATAAAGAACTAATAAGAAAATAAACCAAATAAATAAATCAATAAATTAATAAATTAATAACAACAACAACAACAACAACAATAATAATAATATTAATATTATTAATTATTATTATTATTATTAATGATAATAATAATAATAATAATAATAATAATAATAAAAATAAAGAGTTACACAAATATCTTGTAAAGCTTAAAATAACTATAAATTTTAACAGCTTTTTTGTTAGAACATTCAGAGATTGAAGAAAGGTATTGTTTGAGATTTTTGACAGCTCTAAAAAAGTTAGGTTTTTTGTTGGTGAATTTTGATTTATGAATGTAAAATTTGGTTTAAATAATAATCAAATTGATCAAATAAAACTGAGAGTTGACCTTCCTGTCATAGTGAGTGAAACCAACCAATACATTTCTCCCTCACTACTACCATTCATTCTGCAGCTCTGCAGCTCTTCCGCCATGTGACGTTTTCCGCCACGCCCCTTTTGAAAACTTTGAGCGAATCACAGGCCGAGGTTGCGAGGTTATATTTGCATACGCGCGCGCACTGGCTCAGCCCACTGAAGAACTTTTGGACCAACCACAGGCTGAGTTTGGGTCGCGATATTTGCATACGCATGCGCACTGCGCGCGCTTCCCAAGCGCGGGACTTCAGTGTTTAGATGAAAGCTGCGAGTTGTCAACATTGCTGAGGTAACGTAAGATATTTACATTTTGTACTGTGGTAATATATCATTTAGATATGTAAAATTATTTTTTATATTAACCAGTGCGTACTAAAGCGTACAGAATGTCGCACAATGGCAGTTTCTTCCTTCAGGTTAGCTGACAAGAAGCTAGCTAGGAAACCAAATGGCTAAGTTATCATTCAGACTGGAGCTCTTTTAGCAATACAGAAGACTATATAAAACATAATTCTATATCCTGTTTATATATGGAGTTAAAACGTTGTTTTATTCCCTGTGCATAACCAGTCGACATCTGAATCCCAAAAGACTCTTTACTGGAAGTGTAGTGTACTAGAAATGAGATAAAAGTGGCCTGTATAGCACTGTATAGCATAAGTATTTACCCCCACTTGAACTTTTCAGCATTTTGTAGTATTACAACCTGGAACTGAAATGGACTTAATCTGGATTATATGCCATGAATCTGTGCAAAAAATAAAATAAATAAATAGTTGTGTGTGTTAGGGGATCAGTATAGTTGATATTTACTATAATTTATTGGAACAGAGTCGACCTGTGTGTAATAAATGTCACATGATCTCAAAATAAAAATACCCCTGTTCCTCAAAGACCTCAGTTTTGTTTTTTTTTTTTTTAAGAAAACATACCTAAACAACTAAACAAAAAACAGCATCATAAAGACCAACGAGCTATCGCACCAAGTTCTGTGAAAAATATAAATTAGATTTTGGTTTGCAAACAATGCCCCAAAATTTGAACATCCAGTGAAACACTTAAATCCTTAAAAAAAAAAAAAGAAAAGAAAAGAATACGGCAGAACCATGAGGTGGAGGAAGACGTCCACCAAACGACCAAACGTCAGTGATTGGGTAAAGAGTGGATTAATCAGAGAAGCAACCAAAAGACTCAAGCCTACTCATCACCATGAGAACATTGTCCCCACAGTGAAGCATGGTGGTGGTAGCTTCATATTTGGCGTTACTTCTCTGACTAACACTAACACTACAAATTGTGGAATAGTTAACTTATGCAAAGCACTGTAGTAGCGAGTTGATTCAAATAACTTTCTAGTGAACACACGGTTAAATATAAGGAGTTAGAGGGAATCCCAAATACTGCACTACATAGGGACCAGAATCCTTTTATACCTTATGTACTGCATTTATATTAAAGTCTCAAAAAGCTTCCTGTTGTGTGTATAGTGTACTTTGAAAAGCATTATTTACTAGTGTGCTTGTGTAGAAAACTGGTAGCTATATCACAAATGAATCCTGATTGGATATATCTACGTAAAGCATTAAAATAATAATCATTATCTTATATCCTGCCATGTATCGTGCCTGTGTAGGATATTTGCAATCAGACCCCACCTTCCTAATTATTGATTTCTCCTACATAATATTATCTAACAACATGGAGTACAAGATGTCTGTGACCATGTAATTTTTGTTTTGTGTGTGTAATAATCAGTGTGTCAGTAAGTGTCTTCTTTTTTTATTTATTTATTTTTTTTTTTATAAGATCTCTCCTCTCCTCTTTTTAGCAAGCTGTAAGTAGTGCCTAATGTTATTCATACTGTGATAAAAATCAATGAGAGCTTTTTTTTAAAACAGTGTTTTATTAAATCCTTGAATTAAAAGGATTCATGAGTAAGAAATTGACATTTGTTTACAAAAAAGGGGTGAAATCAAGCTAAATGTCTCACAGGATGGAGTGGGAATCGATCGGCTGCCTTCCTTTCAAATGCACCAAAGTCATTTTTCTTTCTTCCTCCTACGTGAGCTTTTGTTTGGCCAAGTCGGATTCATGACATTCATTGTTTATGTGTTGAGCAGCACTTCAGTCTCTGTATTTAATACAGCTTTAAATATAATAATCATAATAGGAAAGAAATCTCATTGCAAGGATCGGGATCAGATATGTCAAGAAATAATCCTCTAATTATTGAAAAAAAAAAAATCACATTTTTTTTAATTACATCTGAGACATTCCAGTGTTTGGCTGCGTGAGAGATTCTGAAACGGAATAGCCGCTTCACTTTATTTTTTACCTATGTTACATATTTCATTTTAATTCATGTAAGAAAGAAAAGTTTGTGCTGTTTTAGAAAAATAATCAATAACAGGGATGTGAGGCTCAGATACTCTTACTTTTTTTAAATCAAACTTTTTTGAATAATTTCAAAACTCATTACAATCAGTTATTTACATTTACAGTATAGAAATATACATATTTGAAAAGGTCAGTGCGCAGGATATACAACTGTTTCACACGTCATACATTTACGTAATATTTACAAAATATTTACACATTCACACATCACCAAAAGTTCAAAACTTCAATAAATTCCATTGTTCATTGTCCTTTGTCCTTTTAATTCACTCATAATCTGATTGAAAACAATCTCAGCAGGGATATGGCACTGATTCCTAATCATTTTGCATCTCCTTTTCCATATTTTATAATTGACAATACATATAACAAACCAGTAGAATTCTTTCACATTTTTGGTCAAATTTTTATCAAAAATCCCATACATTATTGTTTTTTCATTTATGTTTATGTCCAATCCAAGGTTTTTCACTTTGCGCCATATCTCTGCTGAGCGTGAACATGCCAAAATTGATTATATTCTTTTAATAGTACATCCAAAGGTGTTTTATTCCTCTTATACCACAGCATATTTATTTATTAATCAATGACACGTCATACTTTATTTAACTGTTTATAGTCTACAAGGGAGGTGAGTTCCTGTTATCACATTATAGCAGCTATAAACAGTCTACAAACAGCTGTAAACAGTAGTTGTCTCTTAATAGCTAGAACAGGATATTAACTTAATACACAGCTCTGTGTGTTGTGTTATTGTGTTAGTGTACTGCTGTCATTCAGAACACAGCGTACAAGACTGATATTGTTGAAGAATAATAGATCATTTGAAAAGTGATAAAACGTGTTGGTGTTATATTGAGGAAGAAATGTTTTGTTTTATTCCCGCAGTGAAATGGAGGACGATTTCAGTCAGTCCCTCACTCCACCTGTCTCTCCCTTCATGGACAAGGAGCTCGGCGAATCGTCCCTCGCTCGGCCGCCGTGCTTCTCCTGCGCTTTCGAGAAAGGAAGAGAAGAAGCGCAAACTCTGTCGTCAGACGGCTATGTCAGCCGAGGCGTCCTAAAGAGGTACAAGAACACTAAACAGTTAATCTTCAACGTCTTAATGTTGCAGCTGTAAACTGATTTGTTGCTTGTTGCATTATGGGTAACTCCCATGGGAATCTCAAGTCTTGAATAATAAGGATCAGCTGAAGACTAGTGTCTATAAATAAGTTGATAAATATAAATACTTGCCCGTCTCCTCCAGGTTGCTGTTGAAGTTAGATCCGGCTCCTGCAGACTTCGAAGTCGACACTGTGGATTTGTTCGGCTTCTCCTGGGTGACGGAGACGGCATTGCTGGAATCGACTCAGCTTCTGTTTGGCTTGTTCAGGTGAGTGCAGATTGTGTGTGCGTGGGCGATTTGTGCGGCTGCCACACCGTCAGCTGTGTTTTTAATTTCTCAATCTGTTCACTCTTTTCAGACAAAAAGTCTTCAGGCTGGAAACTCTGGTACAGTCTAGCTCACATGATTTTGGTAAGCAGAATTACACTCCTGAGCCATTTTTCTCACGTACACTTACCATACAGGTCGCTTTGTAAGTGAACCGTTACTGTCTGTAGTCCATTTCTTGCCATGTGCAAATGTGTCAGTCCTCCTCTACCCCATTAATCAATTGGAAGAGGCCACCGTAGAACCGCCAGAAATTATTTGGGTGGTGTACCATTCTCATCCCAGCAGTGATACTGACATGGTGGTGTGGCGCTGGTATGAGTGTATTAGGCATGGCAGTGTTACAGATGTTTTAATGAACGAAGCAGCACCTCCTTTACTGAAACTGAAGAAAGCTGATGCCATGTCTCCTTCACTGGGACTGCCAAGCATAAACATAATAGCAATTATCGGCACGTGCCTACCATATATAGACGTTCGGTTAGCATGCATATTTTTGATAGGTGTGATCTGTTTAAAGCATGCCTTTTCAGTCTTACACTGGTGTATGGATGATTGTTAGAAGTCTATCTATTTAAAAACTTTTCATCTCCTCTTTCAGGTCAAGCAAGTAGCCTTCATTACGAAGCAGAGGAGCTGAGGCAGCAGTGTGTGCTGTTTCTCACCTACATTAAAGTCTTTATTCACAGGTAACTCTTCACATCCATACAGATACAGATACGAATATACAGATGGACAGTTAGATGTATCGATGGACTAACTTGTTAAACCCCTAGTGCTGTCTCTTTCTGTGGTGTAAAATAAAAAGATATATATATAAGACATATTTAAACATTCCTAAACAATGCAGGGAGAATGAAAATGTTGATGTGTTTTGCTGCAACAACACTTTGCCGTGTTATTGTAGGATGTTTTTGTGTATGATTTTTTATGTATTGCTACAAAGATTATGAAGATCATTGATGCTGGTTTGTGCATGCACTGTCTGTTGTTACTTGAGCGATTGTTAGCTAGTTAGGTGGTGCTCGGACATTGGGGAACGGTTTTGGGACGGAGTTGGAACCTGTAGGGAAGAACATGGAGCCTGCATGGAGGAAGCTGAGAATTTGAGGAATTTGGTAGATTGGACATGCAGAGATAGGACAGGGACAGAGGTTGGGGTGGAAATGGAGTCCGGGGATGGGAAAAGAATTTGCTCAATCTCCCTCTGTCTTTAAAGTCATGTGAATTTGCTTTTCTCTTTGCTTTTCTCTTTGTCTTCAGGTTTGTGGAGGCACCTGATCCACTGGAGGAAGAGTTCTCCCCGTCATTCTCACAGATGGAGGTGCAGTTTCCCTCCACTTTAGTGGAGCAGCTGTTCAGCATCACACTGCTCATTGGCCGACTTAAAGATTTACCGGCAAACGTCCAAAGTGCTTTCACCATCCATCACCAGGGAAAGGTACATATTCTCAGTAGAACGCTGGCCATTTTAGGTTTAAGCTCTAAACCTGAGTGCTGAATATGTTCTGACGATGGGGGTTACTTGATGGTCAAGTGTTGATAAGCATTTCTTGTGCTCTTAAATGGAACTTGTGTATTCGTGAGAAGGCAATTGCACAATACGCTCACAATTGCAATGGTTAATGACCTGAGAATTTACTTGACCACTAACCGAACATCCTTGGGTTTCGCCATATTGAGAAACATCAACACATACTATAACTCTGACATGTTGTGAATGTTCCCACCAGTACATCGTTAATGTGAAATCTTCTCATAAACACATAGAGTGCAGCTTTATAGACCTGTGCTGTGTCACAGTGCCACTTACCACACTCTGAAGAAAGAACTATCTGCCCTCTTCCACATACATGAGCTCAGAGACACCCATGATTGGCTAGTTTTGCTGTGATTGACAGGGGAGAATGAGTATTTAATCCCTCCCACTGAGAAAGCCTAGTCAATTTTGCTTTGGCAAAATGGCTGTGAGTCAAGCTCGTGATCTCCCAACGATAAGGTTCATGTTTGTTTAATGTCCCTGTATCCTTCGTCAGGCTTCAGATGAGTGTGCTGATATTTGTATGTAGCTCATGCGCTAATTTACCTAGCTGCTGAATATGCCATTCTCTTCCTTAGCAACTCTTCATATATTTTTGGATTTTGGACTTTGGTGAAAGACATTAACTGCATGATTTCCTTCTTCAGCTTTTCCCTCCATCATGGCATTTACTGCACCTTCATTTGGATGTCCACTGGGCCATACTGGAGATTCTGCACATTTTGGGACAGAAAATGATGGGTAATTTATCAAACTTTGGTGACCATGATGCTATCATGGCTAGAAATAATATGAATCCCTGTGTGGTGAGTGTGACTGTCCCTTTGGAGTCATTCTATCAAAAGAACCCTAGCTTATTTAATAGCAAGCTAGCTATTTTTTTTTTAAACCAATTTACCAGATTTCTTAATGATCAAGAAATATTTTTAATTGAACCCAGTCTCTCCTTATATTGTCTTCACAGCTGGGGAGACAAAAAAATTCCTATCTTGGTAGTGTTCTTCTGATGAATCATAATGGCATGTCGATAATCTGAAGTGTGTGACGTGCTCCTCTCTCCACAGGTCAAGTTGTGTATGCAAGTCAGTTTGTTGATCTAACGGGAGAAACTCTCACCAATGTCAGCCTGTTCGAAGATCACCTCAACAACCTGCTGTGTGACCTTATTACTCTAGCAATGAACAAGTACAGCAAGGTGGGTATGTGTGTGTCTTCATGAGGCGTAGTCTGCGGTTTTGTTGAGAGTTTTGCTTACTGTCATTGAGGTAAAAGGTGTGTTACTGGATGCCTGTGTTTTCTGTGTTAGTTATCTACTTAATGAGTGAAATCTAATACTTTTGTGTGTGTACATATGGAAAATATATCTCCCTCTGTTGCTTAAGGTGAGACCGACTGAGGCATTGATAAGTCATCATTATCAATGTGTTTGCACTAAAGAGATTTGGATTCTCCTTATCCACCTTCTGGAACACAGGAGCAAAACTCTCCACACGCAGGTACACACACACACACACACACACACACACACACACACACACACACACACGTGACACACTTGTATCATTTAGCTTGATATTCAGGCCTTCACTGATGTGTTATTATTGATTCCACCGACGTTCTGGATAATTTTATTCTGTAGAGGAATTTGTAGTTTTCCCACTTTTTCTATCATCCTTGCAACACTTTTTTGATTTTGGTAACATTAGTCAGTAATGTAAGGCCATAGTTGGGTAGAAAAGTTTAGGTTTGCAGTCAACGTTGGCTTAAAGCTTTAACTGGTGACTAAAATCTGTAAACAAGAAAAGGCCTCCTGAGAATTAATTGTCGGTAGGCTAATTTTCCAGTGCTAAAATAACCACTAGAATGGACTGGCAGCGTGTTGCAGGCTGCCCTGCTGTCTCTTTAATAAGCTTCAGCTGGTTCCGAATGCGGCAACCCGTGCCCTACCAGGAAACGAAAGTCACAGCATATTAACCCACTCATATTCAGTCTACATCGTGTGCCTTTTAAGTTCCATATTGAGTACAAAGCCAAGCTTATTACATTTAAAGCATTATATAATGTTTCAGAGAACATTAGGAGATAAAAGCTCTATAGATGGTTTTAAATCCAGATCAACATACAAATATGCTTGTCCAGTTTGATTTTTGTTGTTACTGTGTCTTTTTCATTTTGTTATATTCCAATTTTCATGATTTATAGTAATTAATGACTAGATTATTATATTAATGTGCTCTATCACAGATGCTTTCATTTCATTAAAAAAACTATTGTTATATAAAGCACTGATATGTGCTATATTAATATTAATGATCATTACTGTTGTTATAAAAATCACACGTTACGAGTTCAAGTGTCCTATCGAACGCTCTCGGGAGCGCTGACCACCGGCCAATCAAAATGCTCAGAATGCTAGGGCACAGCAGCTGATCACAGTGCTTTGAATGCAAGAGAGCTGCAGTCAGTCGAGTACTCCTGTTATCTCCACACCACTGGTTTGCTAACACTCAGTAATGTCAGCTAGCTAACTTAGCCAGTTTTTCCCAATATGTCTGTTATAGCCAGGTATCTGGTGTAGACCAATGACTGGGAAAAGCCCATGCTGACTTTCTAATGAAAACCTCATGATGTAATGTGTCGTGTTTTCGCAGTCATTTTGGGGCTATGTGAATGCACTGCTCGACTCCATCCTGAAGGGGGCGCCATCAGGAGTTGCAACACACTGTAAAGACACGCTTGGATTCACATGGTGGCTGATCGCACACCTTGCACAGCTTGGAATGTGCAACCGTAATGGAGTGCTTCAAAGTGAGGTAAGAAGTATTTAATATTAAATATCCATATAATGTTAATTACCCAATTATTTACCACAATATTATATAACTGTATTTTTCTTCTGAATAACTTTTTTGCCATTTGATCTACATAAGATTGCACTCAACTCCAGACAATTTTCTGCAGAGTTCATGATAATCATGAATAAGTAAGGAATAAAACACACAGGACACAATGACACAATTAGCTTTTTTTTTTTTTTTTTTTTTATTAGTTTATAGTTGCACTTACTTTTGTAGAATGTCCATAAAACAAGTTAGCACCTATTATCCCTTACGTTATAGCAGCTATAAACAGTTGTTTTCTCACTAGCCTCCCTTAATCATAACGCGCAAAAGGTTCTCTCTCCTGTAGACTCTCCTGTGGCAGGAAACTTACTGAGTGTTACAAAGTGCTGACACTGGAGACTCCTTTCATAAACATTAAATAAAGTTTCCTTACAGAAAATGTAACATATTAGAAAGAGAGCATTAATATAAACCTGTGATTTGAAGCACTACTATCCAAGACGCTATTATAGAAAATTAGTCAACATCTTCAGACCAATCAGAATCGAGAATTCATCAGTGCTATGGTATAATGTAGTATAAACGATAGCCAGCACATGCTCTATGATGTCACAGCAGTTTGTGAAGCAATGGTATATGAACAGAATACAATATATTACTTTTAACTTTACTACATCGGATATGAAATGATGGCTTCTACAACAATTTACTATACTGTATTTTCAGTTGGAAGACATTTGGGCTTTAGAGCATATATAAGGCTGTTACACAAAAGCAAACCATTTATAATACAGCACTCGTTTCTCTATACACAGTAACTGCACTACATGTGGTATAATAGAGGGACATAAACTGTTTATAGTGCAGAATGCATCCAAAAGGGAGCCATTCTTTGTATACCTATTGTCTTTATACTGTACATATGCCTAATGAAATAATACTTTGAAATCATCTTGACCATTATCATTGTTTTATGATTTTTATTTGCATGTAACTTCATAAATGATTATATACCTATAAAAGGTTTAATTTGTTTTGCAGAAACAGTTGGATGACAACTGGAGTTTTGTGTGTGATCTGTTGAAGTCCAGCTGTGACGTCAAGGTGTGTTTATACACTATTATACTAATATTCATCTTGCAGTTAATTGCATTAAATGTTTGAATAATGATATATAGTTTTTAAACTTGCAGTGTGATACAATTTATATCATCTAAAATCCATACTTTGGAGGCCGTCACTGTGGTGTTATTGGTTACAGAGGCATTGGGCCTATAACATTCATCAGCACTGTAGTGTATTTGCTTATATTATGCACTAAATATACACTGAGAGTGGTGTGTGTGTGTGTGTGTGTGTGTGTGTGTCCAGGCAGCGGTTCAGGAGGAGCAGATGCGGATGTATGTGCACTGCTGCTTGACTCTCAGTATGGTGTGGGTACCCAGCCTCAGCGCCATCAACACACTTTGGGATTTTTTCAGCAAAAACCTGGTGCGTCACACTTTCTTAAACTTTTTGGTATCCTTAGTATCTTAGAAACTTTCTTAGTTTGTGGTTTTTTTTTGATTGTCTGTGTTGGTATGTCCACAGAATGGATCGTTCTCAGTACCCTGGTTAGGTGTGTCTGGATTGGCCAGTATTGGCTCCACCCCACTGGCTCTGTTGGAACAGGCCAAGAGCTGCTGTAGCCCCGCCCCGTTGAACTCCACTAATCACGCCCACCTCTATCGCTCCACCAATTCCTTTCTTATTTTCCTGCGAATGCTCGCGCTGCACCTGAAGCAGGAGAGCGGCGCCCCCTGGAGGCAGATCAAGGGCAGGTCAGTGTGTGTCTGTCTGTATGTTTGTGTGTTTGTCTGTCTGTGTGTTTGTGTGTCTGTCTGTCTGTGTTTTTTTTGTGTGTGTGTGGCTCTGTCTTACTCTGTGTCTGTCTGCTAGTGTGTGTGTGTGTGTGTTTGGAATGGAATAAATCTGCATAATGACTTCCTGCTGTTTGGAACGTGAAACACACACGAAGGCTAATTAGCTAACGAGCGTGGCGGTTAATTCTCCTTAACGAAGACGCTCGCTTCTCCAGCAGCACCGGGGCGGGAGCCGAGCTGGTCAGGATCCAGCACACACACACACACACAGAGCCTGCGGCAGAGCGTGGGTCGGGGTATGTGTGTGTGTGTGTGTATGTCTGTGTGTGTGTGGCATTAATAAGACCAGCAGGGAGAGTGTGTTCAGCTCTGACTCTAGAATCTGCAGCATCTGTTCATCTGTTCATCTGTGGTGAAAAGCTGTTTGGGATAAACAAACAAACAGGTAAACAAACAAACAGATAAACAAACAGGCTGGTGGGAATAAAAAAAAAAACGAGGATGATGTTTCTCATTCAATGTCCGGCAAAGGCAAAGGGGTAAATATATGGTTCTAATATTCTTGTACTTCTTATATCAATTCACTAGAGCTCCTAGTGATGAAGATATGAGAAGATTGCTAAAGAATTGAGGATATTAATTCGATATTAATCAATCAGTTACTCTTTATCAGTGAACGATAAAAAATTCAGGGATGCTAAACAATTTAACGTTTACAGTCTTTTATTGCAAAAAGTTATCATGGAAATGAGCTTTTTTTGGATGTTTTTTCAGTGTATGCACATAAAGTTACAATGCGTTAGGGTTTTTTTTGTGAAGTTGCATCACATAGGATAAAAAAAAAAAGATGATTCATGGTTGCAACTTTGTATTAGTTGTCTGCTAATAATTCACTCTGCGCCATGGGTTGCACATCAATATCCAATCCCTCTCTGCTAGTTTAGAGACAGATCCAGACTCGGTTTTGGGATCTACTGAGGTCAGAGTTGAACATGACAGAAAATCCTCCTTGATGCTGCTGTAGACAGCATTGTCTATCCAAGAAAGGCAGCTTATTGAGCTTTAGGCTGTTGATGGACATGAGCTTCCATGCTGCGCGCTCTGTGTTTTCAGAGCTGCCAGATCGTCCAGGTTGTCCATGGACTGCACTGATTTATTTGTTTTTGTCGTTAACGGTGTAGCCTAAAAAGAATTGAAGCTGGAAATGTAATTTGTAGCCTGTGTTTGATGCGTTCTTTACTACACTAATAAAACAGTCATGACCTGAATCAGTTTTTGCTTTAACTATGGAAAAGATGACCAGTCAACTCCTTTTTTTTTTTTTTTTTTTTTTTTTTTTTTAAACTGGCCTGTTACATTCCGTTTAAAGTGGCAGTGCACCGTGGAAGTGTGAGAGTTGACGCTCAGATTTAGCGTTTTATAAGTGATGGAATAAAACAGTCAGTGGTAGTGCACTCAGTCTGTCAGACTCTGTGGTGTGTGTCAGTGTCTGAGGGGGCAATATTGATTTCTAGCCCCCTCTCTAAACTGCAGTGAGGGATGTGTGTTTCTGTGTGAATATGTGTGTGTTTGTGCGTGTATATCTGTAGAGCTACAGCAGTGTCTCACTGTTTCTGACATTTAGCATGATCTTTAAAGCCATTTAACCCTCCTGCCCTGGAGGATCGCTCTCTCTCTCTCTCTCTCTCTCTCTCTCTCACACACACTCACACACACATAAACACACACACACACACACACACACACACACAGTTCGATACACTCTCCATCATATACTCATTTACACACACTGTCTGTTGCATGTGTATGGTCTCATTTGCTCTCAAACACACACGTCCATGTCAGCCTGTCACACTTTCCATGTCTCTCTTTGTTGCCATTTTCTCTTTCTCTTTTTCCCCTTTTCTTTTCTCCCTGTCTGTCTCACTCTCTCCATCCCCCCATCTGTATGTCTTTGTTGGTCTGTCTTCATTTTTCCTCTCTCTCTCTCTCTCTTTCTCTCCCTCTCTTTCTTTTTTTCTGCCCCCTTTCCATTTCTGCCTGTCTGTCTGTCACTCTTACTCTGTCTATCTCACTCTCTTTCGCTTTACAATATGTCTCTGTTTCAGTCTCACTCTCTGTCTCTATCTCTTCCCCTGTAGAATCTACTCTAAGTTCCATGAGCGTCGCATGGCCGAGCTGTCCGAGAGCGGGCTACATCACTTCCTGCTCCTCTTCCTGGTTTTGTCGCTATGTGCCGATTTGGAGGACGCCACAGGCCGCGCCTTCGATCTTTTGGCCCTACGGTTGCCTGCGGCGACAGCAGTGATGTCATGGCGGGGTCGTTTGGCTCTGCTGCTCGGGTTTGTGGAGCGGGGTGTGGACGTGGGCGGGGCAGCCACAAGGATCTCCGCCTCCTTCAGCAGTGCTGCACGAGAGTTTTACCTTAAGACTACGCCCGTGCCGAGGAGGGCAGAGCTGTGGCGCTTAATCTCCGCCTACTTGGAAGGTGTGGGCCAGGTGTGGCAGAGCAGCGCCACCTTGTGTCTGTCTGAGGAGAAGCTGATTAACGAAGGGTTCGGCCTGCTGCTACCTGCCTGTGGCGCTAAAGAGCTTGACACGGTGCTCGACTTCCTACAGATGGCACTGACACAGTTACGGTGAGCACACACACACAAACACAATAAACACACTCATACAGAGACTGTGTGTGTTGGTATGCAAAAGGAACAATATGGGAACACTGTGTGTAGTAAGAACTGTGTGTGTGTGTGTGTGTGTGTGTGTGTGTGTGTGTGGGGGAAAGTTTACTGTAGGGTCAATGGTGTAGTTTACATGGCTCTCACTTGAGCATGTTTGATGTTGAGGTAATTATTTGTGTGTGTTGTGTCTTATTTTTGTTTGAGTGCTGATCAGTCACTTAGTGAGAATCTGATTAGCAGCTGCAGGACAGGTCACAGAGACAACTCGACCCCTCACACACACACACACACACAGTCATGAATGGGAATGTGATGAGCACCATTAGTGTTTGATTGGCTCTTGGTCGGAGGCATGTGCATCAATCTTGGGTCAAATTTTCTTTCCACATTTGCTAATCAAGCTAACGATTTCAGAAGCCCACGTTATACTCTGCCCCCTTAATCATGCATTAATTGCGTTGGTGGTAACGCATTCATCATAACGATACAGACTTCATTTGGAAGAGCGTGCGCGGTAGTGAGAGCATTTTACGAACTGGGTCAGTATGATGAGCCCTGGCTGTGTCTCCGCATCTATTAATGCACCAACGAGATGCCGGTTCACTACGGTCAACGGGAAGAGCTCTGATTCTTTAATTCTTTAAGTACCATATTTGGTAACTAGTATTGTAGAATTAGGTTGGGGTGATGTCACAGGGGACCATAAAGCTTTGCTTGCTAAACACTGCACAATCATATATTATAATGCAAAGCAGTAGATGCATCATTAGCTGCTTTTGTTAGTTACTGTGATGCATCTGCGCATCCACCATATTGGAAAGGACCTGGTTTGAAGGCTACTTGTTCTGAATCTCAGGTGTCATGCAAATCATAGCAAGACATTAGTGTTCCTGAAAATAATTTAATTTTTAAACATTGGGTGATGTAATGCCCCCTTCCCTGCTTCCTTTTTTCCTTTTATAGGGGTGTTCAACTAACAGAGAGCTGGTTTTCAAAACATATCACTGTAGGTGTCACTGAATGATTGAGGAGAACCAGAAAATGTGGCCATTTGCTGAAACTGGCATAGATATGGGACTACTTCAACTCTGGGACAACTTAAAAACCCGCAGCTTGCACCATCTTTCCTGGCGTTTAATAGAGATTGCGAAGGCAGCCAATCTGAGCTCTGAGCTGTGGTCCTCACGGGTGCAGTCAATTACCTGCACATAAAGGTAAAATAGGTTCGGAAGTTGTGGTCGAAAACAGTTATTCATTCATCATGATGCTTGGGCATTAGTGTGACGTAATGAAAAAAGACAAACTCTTATTCAGGTGACTGAGAATGTCAGAACAGGATGTGACTAGAGTATCAGCAAGTACAATCCATCAACAGCTAAGGAGGTAGAGATATAGCAGGGTTGCAGTGTTCAGTGAGTTCGTGAGTGAGTTCCGTAGTGCAAAAAAACAAATGTGGGGAAAAAAATGTCATCATTCACTGTATTCATTGAAAATGATCTGTCATGCTATGGCCTTTGCAGCCATCAGATCTCAACCTAATTGAACAGCTATGGGAGATTTTGGAATGACGTGTTAGGACGTCTACAGATGATCAGCGGATGTAGACGCACTGTACGAACGATAACTGTGAGATTGAAGCAGTTTGAAAACAGATCATTCACAGAGATAGCCTGTTCTGCATGTTTCTAAATCCAGCATGAATCTAAATCTCAATAGAAACGGTCCTGGCGTTGAGTGTCCTCTAAAATCAAACATGGGGGGCAAGAAAAGGGGATCATGAGGCTCTGTTTGACAAAGTAATGGCCTCACACAAACAATTCCATGGCTAGCTTAGGTTGAACAATTAGCAAATAATTAGCTGCTCCTCCATTGTATGTAACTAGCGAGTTATGTGTTTGCTGTGTCATATATTAGAGCTCATTTTATTGGATGCACTTTGAAAGGTTTTAGCGTAATCTGGGTCAGCTCAACTGGTAAGTTGAATTTCTACCACCATCATCGAAACACCGACTGTTATATCTTCTAGAAGAACTGTGTTTATCACTGCATTACAGTTCCAGAGACTTGCAGAATCTATGCTAAGGCATATTGTAGCTTTTCTGGTTGCTCGTAACTGCTTAACACCATACTAGTGCACTTTGTTGGGTTTTCCTTTAATTTGTCCCCTCTGCTGGATATTTTATTGAGCCCAATTACAGAAGGCTACCAGCGAAGCAGCATTTAGTGGACTAAATGTACAATTGGACAGAACTGATCATAATCCAAGATAAGATCTGACAGTCTTGAACATGAATTTTAGTGCTTTTACTTACACCTATAATAATAGCTAAATAATAAAATTTAAAAAAGTAGAAATAAAGAGTAGCTTTAACCAGTGCTCTGTGTGTGTCTGAGTGTGTGGTTGTTTTTGAACCACCACCAAGGGAAGGATTAAGAGGGGTCTCAGGTGGTGTGTGTGTGTGTGAGTGTGTGTGTGAAAGAGAGAGAGAGAGAGAGAGAGAGAGAGAGATGCTACACTGTGGAGGGATTAAGAAGCATGTGTGTAGTAAGGGATTAAGAGGGGTGTGTGTGCGTGTGTAGGGCTGATGGATGTGAAAGGGCCATTCCAGCGCAGTAAACGAGTCTAATGAATTCAGACAATAATCGATTGGCTGAAAAGGCTCAGAGGTGTGTGTGTGTGTGTGTGTGTGTGAGAGAGAGAGAGAGTGAGTGTGAGATACTAGCCCTCTTGCTTTGAGGCTGAATGACAACACAGGAGGATCATCTCTGCTCTAAATGAGATTACAGATCCTTCAGCTGCTTAGCTGCACTAATGCTAACCATCCAGAGAGAGGGGGGATGGAAAAATAAAGCAAAAAATGCCCTGTTGTATCGTCTAAGCTGTCCTGTTAACCTCTCATAACTCTTGGTGTTTGCAGGTCTTTTTTCGTAAGGAGAGAAAAAGAGAAACAGTTATGGCATTCGAAAAGAGTAAACTTACTGAAGCTGAGATTAATTGTTACACCAAAAATTATTGCAAAATTAGTATGAGCTAACTAGTATCCCAATAATTAACTAGTCAGCTAGCTGAAAATGTTTATTTCTAAACAACACTGAGCAGAGAAAACACCTGAAAACGTAACATTACAGAAAATTCCCATAACAAACCTTAAAGAAAACATATTGGGGGAAAAATGGATGTGGGTGTGATCTATCCATATAACTTGATAGCAATTATTATGGACAAGTTTTCAGTGCGAGTGAGTGACGATTACTTATTAATATTTATGAAATATTAAGTGCTGTTGAATTTTCAATTCTGATTGATCAGAGGAAGCTTTTTACACAGCAGCAGTGACAGTAGTTTCCGCCAGTAATTGAAATCAAAGATTTATATTAATATGCTTATTCCAATATGTTATAACAGGAACCAGCATATCTCACGGACGTTTCACAACATTAAATGTAACTATAAATGGATAAAAAGTACGATGGGTTGTTTAGTCTCGGTAGCAAACAGACTCAAATGGGGTTTTGGCTGAGTACTCATAGCATAATATATTTTTATAAATGTGATGTCAGTTTGTACAATGATCATAATGTGAATTTTTTTTTGTGTCATATGTAAAAATGACACTCTTTGTGTCTCTGCCTGTTTCCACTGCAGGAGGGTGCAGCAGTGTTCTCAAAGTGCCAGTACAGCTCTTCCTCTCAGTGTGGTTAAAGAGCGCCACCTGGCAGTGGCTGTCACTCTGTGGACTCACTTCTTACCGTTCCTGCGCACACTGAGAATCTCACAGACTCCTCCGGAAGAGCTAGCGCACGCCGCTGCAGGTCAAATCTCTGTTAATCTCTGATGTAATATAATGGTATAATGGTATAATGTAATGTGCACTATCATGCAAGCTTTCATTTTGAGCACGTGATTTAAGGCAACATAAGCCCAGCTGTCTTCTGAGCGTCCTGTGTCCTCCTCAGAGCAGGCTACAGTTCAACAGTTCTACATACCAGATAACATGGGCAACATGGTGGACAGAACTGAGGAGTGCTTTTATTGTAAATTGTGCCAGTTGCTGTGATTGATGTCAAATGTATTAGATTTTTATTATTGATTGTATGGTCTTTTCGTCTCTTTCTCCTTCTTCCAGGTTTCACTCTGTTAGCCCTGGATTTGCCTAACTCCGCCCCTCAGGATCTTCAGCCCCGCCCACTCCTGGCCATGATTCAATGCTTTGGCTGGGATGAGATGCTTCGACCCCTACTGGTGACACGCTACCTCAACAACCTGCTGCAGAATGAGTACATGCCATCTTTCTTTCTTTCCTTCCTTCCTTGCTTTCTTTCTTACCTTGCTTCTTTCCTTCTTATCCTTGTAGCTTTCCTTCCTTTTTTCTTTCTTTCCTTCCTTTTTTTTCTTTCCTTCCTTCTGTCTGTTCCTCTCTTCCTTTCCTTCGTTACTTTCTTGCTTTCTTCTTTTCATTCCTTTCCTGTCTTTTCTTTTTTACTTTTTCTTTCCTGACCTCCTTCCTTCTTCGCTTTCTCTCCTACATTTGTTTCATTCCTTTCCTTTCCTTTCTTTTCCCTTTTCTTTTCTTGTTTCCTTTCCTGTCCTTCTGTTTTCCTTTTAAAACTTTGGGTTGTTTTTCCTCTGTTGCTAAATTTTGATTTTAATTTTTTAGAAATTTGATTTTTAATTTTTGTGTGTGTGTGTGTGTGTGTGTGTAGGGAACTAGTGCATAAGATGAGCTCTGCTGGTGACTCAGCCCAGGCTCTGTGTGTGAGAGCATGGATCCGCTGTATCATACAACAGCATCAACACAACAACACTGATGCACACAACAGCAGAACAGGTACACAGTATGTTTCTGTCCTTTACGGAGGGGGAAAATAGTTGATTCCTTGATTCATTATAAACGATTCTTCTTCAAAGTGTCATAATAGGCTTATATGTATATAAATGTTTTTTTTTAACTGAAATACAATGGTAAACAATTGAGAAAATTTATTTACTTTAGCATTTGTGAAGTAGTGATATTGGAAGAATGGGAAATATGGACATGGGGCAAAAGCTAGCTAATGGCCAAAGTTAACGTTTTAGCTAGCTAGTTTGCCGTAGGTGTGGGTGGAGATTAATATTTTTCCCCTCATATTTTGGGAGATTCATTCAAACATGGATGCTCCGCCTAACACCATCTCACACTGGCTGGCTCAAGCTTACATCACTATGTTCCATCACATGTTTAAGTCATCTGTATATAACCTCTTTAAACTGTTCCACATTACCTATTGCTATGACATTGCTATTCATCAGCACATTGTTCTCAATTAAATGACTGACAATTAATGTGTTTTTTGACGAACATATCAAAATGTCCTTGTGAAATCGACCTTGTATTTCTGTATGAATGTGTGTGGCTATAGACAGGACTTTAGAGGAGCAGTTAGCTGAGATGACTGCACTGATCCTCAGACTACCAGAAGTGGAGTCACTGCTTCAGAGAGCCGGACTGAATACTAACGCTGCTGTGCAAGAACCTAAAGCTGCCCTGACCTTGTTTATAAAGGTGCACACATGCACACACACACACACACACATTATCATTTTTTTAAATTCATTACAGTTAGTTCTTTAAGGTTCATTTTTGAATGTGTGTGTTTGTGTGTAGTGTGTAGGTCGTGTGTATTGTGGGCTGCAGCAGCAGACGGAGCGTGTGTCTCTGGTGTGTAAAGCGCTGGAGTATGTAGGCGACATCATGAAGTTCATCAAACCCAACCTGCTGAACAAGAGCACAGAGGGACTGCATATCACCTACTGGACACTTGGTGTGGCACAATACACCTTACACATTACACACTGTAATACACACTCCACATATTAGGATTAAAGTGAAATTTTTCCTCTGTATGTCTGCAGCTCTGCAGACTGGCGCAGAGAAGCTCAGGCAGGACGGAAAAAGCAAGCAACATTATTAGCATATAAAAAATGAATAGGACAGTACATAGTACTCGTTGTGGCCGTTGAATTAAAGACAAGCACTTAAATAAATTAAAAATATGCAAAAGTCCACATAACACACATTATGCTTTACTATTGTCTCCATGCCAAATTTCTTCACGCTTAACCCACCCACTTGATATGATGCAAATAATCCCGAGGATATCATGGTTTATTGTGGATTCGATACACGATAGTAATAATTACACTGATTTGTTAAACTTTAAACTCATTTTAACTGATCACACACACTGTCTTTCCTCTGGTTTTGTGTGCATGTGTTCATAGGGTGTGTGGTAAAGCACTGGAGCCCCCTACTGGCCACGTCTAAAGCTCAGTCCCTACTCCTGCGCATCATAGACGTCCTGCTGCTCCCTCATTCCCTGCTGCAAGATAAAGCTCCGCCTCCTCAGCTGATCTCCTCTATTCGAGACACACTGCCACTCTACCTGCAGGTCTGCGTGTATTTATTATGCTGGTGTTTTTGTTATAGTGTGTGTTCAGGTTCTCTGTAGAGGGTGTGTGTTCATTATATGATTGAGATTTTCTCTACAGTCTGTTAAACGTGTGTGTTTGTGTGTTCAGGGTCTCTCTGTAGCAGTGGGCGTGTCCCAAACGCAGGTGTCGTACCTCAAGCAGCAGCTGCGTAATGTCATCACTCAGTACCTGAGCCGCTTCCTCCCAGCCACGCCCACTGTTGGAGCAGTAGCCAATCACCCGGTGCTGCTGGCTGGCTGTGAGGCCACACCCACACCACGAGGGGCTGCGCTGAGGAAGAACATCCTGCAGGCACTCAGGTAAAAGAAAAAAAAAAGTCTCTAATTTACATATCACTTATTTGCATACAGTTGGAGCAAATGAGCGAGTGTGCAGTGAAAAACTGTTTTTACTTTATAGTTATCTCTATGCATTTTTAAATCAAATTAAAAAGTACTTATTCTCTGTCTGTTTAAAGGGGTTAGTATAAAGATATATTACATAAAGCAAAGCTCTCTCTCTCTCTCTGTCTATAGGGAAAACTTCCTACAGTTCAGAGGCCATGCCCCTCCTCCTCGATTGGCAGCTGTCCTCATGTTCCTATTGGAGCTCCTGAGACGTAATAATGACACTGACCCCGCCCTCCTCACTGTGCCCCTCGCACAAGTGCTGCGCTGCATGATGCTTGTTAATGAACCTCAAGGTGGGAAACAGATACACACACATACACACACAACACCTTACCACTGACACAGTGCTGGTGCTGTTCAGAGAGCCACTGTTTTCAGGTTTAAGAGCCTAGACCATTAACATATTCATCCATATGAGAATTCTAAATGAACAACATTGTGTTTAAGTGTGGTGTAGCAGGAAGTAAAAGTGAGTCCATTAATCTTACACAATGTGGAATGTACATTCACGCATTCCTCAAACCTTCAACCAGAACCACAACTTTCAGTCTGTTCCCAGAACTCAAATTATTGAAGATAAAATATGTGAAAACTAAAAGCATATCCAAACAAACCCACAAAAAAAAGCAAAAACTAAACTTAGATTAAAACTGAATTAAATATCAAAACTACAATAACACTGCATCAACAGTAATTACAAGCTTCCTACGTGCCTTAATTCGACCGATTTTTGAAGGCAGCATACATGTATCGTATAATCCAGTGCATCAGCCAAACTGTAAAAAATGTTGTTGCTGTAAAAAACACCAGAGAAAGAAGGAACAGTGACACATTTTGTTTTCAAAGATCTTTTCAAACTTACAGATACCTTTGTATATATATCACTAAAATGCCAAAAACAAGGCAACTACTTTCTAAACTGGGTACACCATTTCATACACTTGAAATTGAAAGTAACAGATAGAGAAATGAGAAACGTAAGGGAAACTGCTATACCAGCAGCAAAAGTCTAAGCCACTACTGTATTTCTTGTGTGAGTTTTGTCATCCTATGCCATCCTCCTATTGGTGCATTTTAGACAAGCTTCATAGCAGTGCTTACAAGGTCTGACACAGACACAACTTTGTTGTTGGTCACAGTGGCACTAAATCACCTGCCAGTGAGCATGTCACATTATGTTGTATGTTATACCTCACAACCACATAATAATTTTACAATGTGTGATATTTGTTATCTACAGCAAGATCAGGCCTTAAAATCATATAGTGCACGATCCCCTGACTTGTGAGGGTGTCATTACTTTCATTGTACCATGAGAGGGCACCAGACAAAAGTTTAACACAACCTTCACAAAGTTCTCAGTCTTTCACCACAACAATACAAGGAATGTGCTGAGGCGGTCTTGAGCAGCTGTTTGTAATCAGCCTCACTAAACTGCTCCACATTTGCACATTTCAGGCTAAACATGAGTCAAGACATTGCTCTCCTGACAGAAAAATAGCATATTATAAAATGAATTAAACATATGCCACCAAAAACCAATGCATTCTTAAAGCCCCTGTGAATTTACATTCATAATAAACTCCTAACTATTATTCATAATTCTTGTGGTAAATTTAATATAGACTGCAAAAGACAAAAAGGTGTCTTTAAAAATAAAAGCATCATCAGTCTCATTTTAAAGGTTTCATTTATTAAATGTAACATCTGTTTTGCTGGCAGTTTCTTTGCAAACCTATATCCTGTATTGTGATACATTTCATCTGTAGAAATGTCTGCGAATGTAAAAGTTAAAAAAAAAAAAAAAAGTCTAAACGTATCATGATAATATATTGTTTGATATTTATGATTTTTTTTTTTTTTAATGTGGTTTCTTATTTCATAATATGATTGTGGTCTCTTATTGAGCTGGTTTTTTAAGGTACTTTTGAGTCTGATTAGATCTGGTGTGAGCTGAGGTGTGGAAATCAGTCAGAAAACCAGTCAATCAGGAAAGAAATCAGAAAATCAAAAGAAATATGTCAACATGCAGAATCAAATAATGACTCTAATGCCATGGGCAGTTTAATCAGGATTAGTGATATTTTGATGTCAGCAACCTGCTCAAATTTGCACACACATGCACACAAAAGGGGCACGTCTTCTGAAATGTATAAAAAGCATGTATAAAATGTACAAGTATATATGTTTGTGTGTGCTGCAGTGAAGAAGCTGAGTACAGAAAGTGTGCAGCTAATCGTGGAGAGATGTTCCTCTGCAGCCAGAGAGGAACCGTGCGACCAGCTTATCACAGTTCTCAGGTGCGAACCTGTTGTATACAATGTTGGCTATGCCAGGAAGTATACCTTCTGCACTAAAACAGTGTGTTACACTAGTATTCAAGGTAGAATGCAGTGTGGGACTTTGACTGTAAATGTCTCGTGTCTATATTGTGTGTGTTCCCAGAACGTTTGTGGAGGAGAACGAGGGTGTGTATGAGCTGCAGATGTACAGCGCTTTGGAGACGGTAGCTATCCTCAATCCCTTAGCTGTGTCAGCTCTGATTCCAGTTCTCTCGCAGAGTTTACGCAACACAGAACAGAAGAGAGGAATCGGAAAAAACACAGCTCTTAGGTAATGGTCATAAAAGACGTGCTGATCGGGTCTCATTTATTAAAATTTTATCAAATCGTTTGCAGGAGCATTTACACACGAACTGTGGTATTCCTGAAAATACCGCGAGATTGGAAAAAGCATTCATATCCTACAAGAGCTCCTGAGTTTGTATAAATTTACGTATAAGGAGTCTCGCTAATGTAAACCTTCATTAATCGGCTTTGAATCGTGTAATTATTGAGTTACTACAATTTATATACGGATCGTACACATTTTAAAGATAACTTGGTCATTTCATATTAATGATCTGAAAGAAAGTAATCCAAAAGAAACCCATGAATCCATTAATATAAATAAGATTAGCCATTTAATTAGGACAAAAGAAATGGCACCCTATAAAAGGAGGAAGAGTTTGTTGTCTGTCGTAGCCAGCACTCTGCAGTGGCCGAGCTGCATTACTGGAAGATTTAGCACACACTTAGGAGTTAGAGTTTTGTGGGCAGCTGTACCATGAATGCCCTTGGTAATTTACCGTGATCTACGTGAGTATGAAGAAAACCAGGATTACTGAAAATTTTGTCAATCAGGCAGAAATTTTTCATTTGGTTTGGCCTATGATAACATTTAGGCACAACTTTACTGAAAGACATAAATGAGGAACAAGGGTTGTCAACATGCATAATCAGAAGAACCCAGTGTTGGACTTGTTTCAGCATGTAAGGATTTTTTTCATACTTGACAAAATAAAACCAGTTGCTTGGTCTCTTTGTTTCAGAAACGCCTACAGGACTCTTCTGGCACTGTTGGGAGATGCTGGTCAGGCTGAAATGATCATTCTGGAAGAGGATTAAGCTGTTACCTTTTGTCTTCTGCTCTGATTGTAAATATTGTACATGAAGTTTACTTTGTACATCTCATGTTTTGTATCTGTCTTTTTCAATAAATATGGACAAGTGTCGCATGATCTCTCTCTCTCTCTCTCTCTCTCTGTGTGTGTGTGTCTGTGTGTGTGTGTGCACGTATACACACACATACATACACAAACACACACCACACATTGCTTTTCCATTATCAGTGTTTGAACATCCATTATTAAAAAATGGAAAAAGTATGGCACAATATCTACTACCTAAAAGAGGACAGGCAATTTTGTGTAGATTCATGACATATAATACCAGTTAAGTACATTTCAGTTCCAGGTTGTAACACTACTAAATGTGGAAAACTTCAAGGAGGGTGAAGAATTACACAAGCCACTGTATGTCTGACGTATTTATATTTTAGATTCCTGAATGTCATTCCTATTTCATATAGCATCATTTCATAACTTTCACACTTGCATTCATCATGTCTAGACTTATTGCAATTTTGCAATTTTATTCTTTATGGCACCTTGTCTCATAGCTAAACAAAGTGTGGTATGCTTAGAAATCCCAGCTACATCACTTACCCTGTACCACAATCAGCTAAGCAAAGGCTATGAAGTATAATATTGCTAAATCATGTAGTAGAGAAGAATTTACACAATACAGAGATGTTATTAAAGGTATGCTGGACTAAATTAAGAGACTAGGGCTTGGACAGTGTGATAAATTCCTGATGTGATTATTAGTCTACTCAGTATGGTATTTCCAGTATATTAGTTTATCAGAACTTCTCATTTTCAAAGAGGGCAACATTAAATGTCCTAGCATAGAGGTTCAGTTATTGTGTGGGAGAAGATGCTAGAAGATTGCTTAAAGTGCACTTAAGAGGATCAATTCAGTAGTTTATTAGAACAAGGTAGAAAGACCTTTTAAAAATCTTACATCAGATTTCAGAAGAAAAGTACAGCGTCCCTAAGGGGACATGGTGATGGAAAAAAATATGAGATGGGAGGAAAATTCATATATCAATGCTTTTGCGTTCGCATGCTAAACTTTTATGTTCCCACAAGAAACTTTGCGTTCTTTCGCAAAGATATTTGCGTTCTCTCGAGACCACAAAAGTTTTGCGAGCGAATGCAAAATCATTGAAATCTAAATTTTCCTCCCATCTCATTTTTTTTCATGTCCCATTAGGGGCTCCGTAGAAAAGTCTGTTCACTGATCATGATAAATTATTGCTTTTGCAGATTAACTGTAGGTTCTCTCAGGTCTTAACAGTGGTGTTATTCTCTGTTGCAGTTGGATGATGACTCATGTTTCATCTTGTCTCTGTCCATTAGCGTCTCTACATTAACTTTGAAAGCTTTTATTGATTCTGAGGGTTGGAGATCAGAATCATGTGGCTTAGCTTATAACTTTGTTCACTTGCTATTGTATCAGTCATACCCACCAAATCGGTCAGTTCTTCGGTGGACAAAGACTGAGTGTAGCTCTTCTGTTACTATGTACAATTTATCTAGAATACAATGGAACAAGACCACTCTAAGACCTCCGATGTTATTTGAGAGGTGGAACATTCTCAAAAAAGAAGTGATACTGACATGGTAGCATGTGGTATGTGAGTGTATCAGGTTTTAAATCCTCTAAAAGCAGCAGATAGATAGTGGGACAGGATCATCGACAACAACATGGCCTCAAACAAAATTAAATCAGGAGACTATCATGCTTGCTTATGGTATAGGCTACTATCTAGTGAATGTGTAGAGTAACCCTGTAACAGGTAGTTGAGATTTGTCATCCAGCATACAGTCTAGCAGCTCATTTTGAACAGTTTGGACATACCTTTGTTCAACTGTGTTCGATATAGCAGGTGCGCTTACACTCCTTTGTTCGCAGATATTTATTAGAATTAATTCCATTTATTTACTATAAAACAAGATCCTTGCTGTCACTGAGTATTTTTAAACTAGCCTCATTTGGTATAGAATAAATGTAAGCCTGTCGTTAAATGTCCTGTCCGCTGCTCCTCCTCCATCGGAAATGTTGATAGAGTAAGCATGGGGCAGCGTGATTCCTGCCCGAAATGGCCCTCTATTTATGCTTGTTGCAGTTCCCATTTTTGACCACTAGGTGCAATAATATAAACTTAATGGCCAAATCAGTGGTACGACAGCTTATATCTGTCAAATAGCACTTTTTTTTTTTTAAATCATTGGGCACTCAAAAGAATTAGTATTTCACAAGAATTTAAAATGTATGGAATTGTGAATGAGGACTTTATAAAGATTAACATTTGTTGAATGGTGATATACTGAATCTGCTCAACATGCCCCTACTGCCGTGTACACTAACACTTTTATTAGACATGCTTACTGTAGCTCATGTTCTTTCATTCACAATTTGTGATCATCTTACCCAGTGCCAGTTTGTCAACCCATCTGCTCCATCTGATACACTCATACCAGCCCCACACACACTACCATATCAGTGTTACTGCTATACTGGTCCTGTGGTGGTCTGTTTTCACTGCTGGACAGGGCAAAGGAGAGAATTTTGTATAACGTTTACATCGTTTGGCCGACCTATCCGGAGCAACATACAGTCGTGGTTTGTAGTCTCCATCAAAAACATCTTCATGCTAGTACAAACAGGTCAAGGATTAAGAGTGCAATTTTTATTTATTCTCATTTAAGTGCTGGTTAAAGAGGTAGGTCCTTTTTTTTTCTTTATATAATGATGCAATTCCAGTAAGTAATGTTTGAAGTAGCCTTGTAGGGTAACTTTGCTTTCAGTACAACAACAATGGCTGAGCTGAACACCTTTATGAGTTCATAGCATTATAGAAAACTGTGAGAAAACTCCAGTGGAATCAAAGAAACAGCTTGAAATAGCACAGCAAATACGGTTTAGGAGGGGTAGAAATGGTTTGCTATGTGAATCATGCTAATCTGACGATCAAGCCAACCAGCAGAGTTTAACCTCACGGTTAACCTTCAATTAACTAGAAATGCAGTGGGACTAGTTTAGCTAAAGGACGCTCTCAATTAACTAGAACTACACCTAGCTAATAGTTAAAGGATGCTATCAGTAGTTTATCACTGAGAGCATCCGTTTGCTAAATCTTTCGCCCATGCACGTTTAGCATTTTGTAAAGTGATTATTGGAAATGATGTGAAATGTGGTAAATATTATGAATTAATACATATACACTATCAATTAATTCCATATCTAGCTACTCATCATCAATACTATTACGTTAACTTTACCTTACTCGGCTATCAAATGCCACCAAGCTGAGTTGTGAGTCTAGTGAAGTTTTGTGAAGACTTGATAGCATCATGAATACCATAAATTACAAGGTTGCCTCTGCCAGAAGGTTACAACTTGGCTGTAGGTGGATATTTGAACAAGATAATGAGCTCAAACGCAAAATCGGTGTTATGCAATGTCTGTCTCAAACATCAAGATTTGAACTCTGCTAAAAACCAGTCCGAATTTAATGCATAATCCAAAGAGCTTGAAAAGTTCTGCATGGAGGAGTCATCCATCCATGTTCTACACGTGACTCGAACCTTGTCAAACATACACTTGTATGGTGTAAAGATGAAACTTTAGAAGCTTGAGACTGCACTCTTCCTTTTTTTTTTTTTTTAAATAGTAATCTGTAGTTAAGTTGCCCTCACAAGTGTGATGTTCTATCTTTCCTTGTCCTTCATTTCTGATCACTCGCATACCTGCAACTTTTTTGGTGGGGTCCCTCAGGGGTCCCTCAGGGGTCCCTCAGGATCCCAGTCCTGATACCTCCAAGTCAAAATCTCAAAGCCTTTGATATGCATGGACTTGTCTTTGATTTTCAGGTCACCGTGCAATCTCGAGTCTGCATGATTTACTTACACATGCAAACTTCTTTAATACAGCAGCACAGTGCCAGAATCAGCTCTGTAACCGCGCGCGCACACTGAACCGCACCCTTGACACTAAAGGATGCGCGCTCATGTACACTCACCCACCCATACACACACACACACACACCGATCTACACAAACTTTTTTTGTTCTTTTGTTGCACTCCTGAGGAAATTATACGTAACCAAAGTCAAGATCCGTAAATGAAACCATGCAGTTTTGCATGTTATTGAGCTATAATTAGCCATGGCGCGCGCGCGGGGTAATGTTGTGAGTGTTTGAGGACAGGAAGTGCAAAACCAGATGAGCTGGTCTGCTGGAGGAGGAATAACAAGCAGGGTGGAGTTAGACAGAGAGAGAGAGAGAGAGAGAGAGAGAGAGAGAGAGAGAGAATGAGAGAGAGATTTACAGGGAGGAGATTTTAGTGGGAAAAAAAACAGAAAAAGGAACAAACACTAAAGACAATAAGAGCAGCGCGCGCATCTTTAGTCGGGAAGTTTGGGTTGTTGTTTTTTTTTTGCGCCAGATTTCCGGCCGCAGACTTGCAATAACGCACTCTGTTTCAAAAGTTTCATTCGTCTTTCAGGTATTCTGATCTGCTCCTAAATGGTCCCCTCGGCTCTGAAACCCACGATGGACTCTCTCAACACCGTCATGCGCTTCTTCACCAACCAGAAGGCCAAATTCGGATATGGTATCATGGCCATCGCTACCATCGGAGGAGAGAGGATCTTCTCGCTCTTATCCTTCCAGTGTCCGTGCAACGTCGAGCAGAACATGGTCTACGGGCTCTCGTACCTGCTCGGACCGGCGCTCGTGCTCTTCATCGTTGGCCTTTTCCTGAGCACGAGCCTGTGGCGCCTCTACACGGGCTGTTGCCTCAACCCCAGAAAACTCTGTCCTCACAGGTAAGGAGATCCTTACAGGCACAAAATAAACAGTTATCAGATCATGTTTAACCATGAATAGTTATTGTGTTGTTAGGAAATGGTGGAAATGGTTGGCACTAATTTGGAAGCACACAATTGTATTGTATAGAATGTCTCTGTATGCTGTAGCATTAAGATTTCCCTTCAGTTGAAGCAAGATGCCTAAACATGTTCCAGCATGACTATGCTCCTGTGCACAAAGTGACATATTTAGCCAAGGTTGGAGCGGAAGAACTCGAGTGTCCTACCCAGAACCCTGAACTCAACCCCACTGAACACCTTTGGGATGAACTGGAACGCTGACTGAACCCCAGACCTCCTCACATGACATAAGTGCCTGACGTCACTAATGCTCTTGTGGCTGAAAGTCCCACAGCCACACTCCAACATCTAGTGGAAAGCCTTCCCAGAAGAGTGGAGCTTATTATAATGGGAAAATGAGGACTAAATCTGGAACGGGATGTTCAGCAAGCACATATGAGTGTGATGTTTAGGTGTCCACAAACTTTTGGCCTTAGAATGTAGATAGATAGATAGATACTGTATGTACTTTATTGGTCCATGAAGGGAAATTTGGGCAAAAAAAAGTAAACATGAGTAAATAAAAGGTTAACAGAAGCTTCCCTGTATATTTGATAGCAAAACATATCTTTCCATCAGTTGTAACTTAACCCTTTACCAGGCATCTCAACTACACTATTACAAACATTTATCATTGTAATACCATTGTACAGTGTTTATAATTTTTTTCCTTTATCTCAATGGGTTACAATGAGTGTTTTTAACATAATACATCCACAATTGGGTGCTTTCAGTTTTTTTAAAATATCACCAGCGATACTCTTCATTCATCAAGTTGCCAAGGTGTCAAAATGTCAACCATTTGTACAAAGATAAAACACATACCTTGTTTCTGACTTTCCACTCTTGACATTATGAAGGTATAATATTACCTGTATTTATGTAACCTGTATTTATGTATCAGTGTTAAAATGTGTTGCTGTACGATCACTTGTTCGCTAAACTGAAGTGACTTAGCAGGAGTTCACTGCAAGCTGTTAGTCAGCTGTGAGCTGGATTTATCTTTCACAAGCATAATATTTTATCAAGATAAGTTTTACTGTTTTACAACAGTTATTAAAAAAATGCATCAAAAAATCTAGCAATAAAAGAGATAACCCACACTCATGAACCACAGTCCTCAGTGTTTATTTCCCATATTTAACAAAAAGAAAGAGCAACAAATTAGGCAAGCTCACACGTTGAGGGGTAATGGGTTAAACATTTGTGAGCTTTTTACTAAAATATGTAGAATAAAGTTTCTTAAGCATATGTAGTATAGGATATCTAGTATATTTTATTATAAAATATTAAATAATATATTAATATTTTAAATATTCAAAATTCATTACATTTGTAGTTGTAAAATAAAACCATACTACTGGTCCATTGTGCTCAATAGACACTTCTACCAGCCATAGACGTCCATAGCTCCTAATCTAAAGGATGAATTAAAAAAAAAAATCATTGTGTGCCTGTTAAAGGGTTAAAACAACAATTATTGCTTATCAAATATTCAGACAACTTAAATGACAAAGTTCAAACCACTGGTAAATAAATGTAAAAGAAGTCTAAAACATACAAAATAAAAGATAATGGGCTATGTGCATGTTACGCTGCATTGTTATATTGCACTGAGGGAAGACGATAAACTTCCCTATATGAATAATAATAATCATTTGTTGTGGTGGTTCCGGAAAAAAGGGTCAATAATTAGCATTAAAACAGTCTTTAAGCTTATCAGCAAATCCAGGCTCTATGAAGATGCAAATTTGCCCCCAAGATACACACTATGCTTTTATCCCAAAAACACTATGGTTACAATTGTCACACTGACTGTGCACTCAAATAAAATTATAATCGTTGTCATATTACTAGGGTATAAGAGGAATGAACCGCTACGGAACATGCTGTTAATTCAAAATAATCAACTTCTGATTTGTGATTACCACGCTGTTATTGATTATTTTTCAATAACTTGATGCCCCATTGTGTTTTATTCCTTACTTAATGTACAGCACATCAAGTGTAATGCTTTTCTCATTGGAAATGTACTGTTATCATATTGTGAGTTTGTTTTTTCTGTTGTAGGGCGAACTGTGTGGGCTGCTTAACTGTGCTTTTTAATGTGATTGTTGGAGCACTTGTGGCACCAATCATGTGGCTCAGCATCGCTTTGCTGAATGGCACATTCTATGAGTGTGCGGTGAGTGGTCTGGAAGAAAAGGCACTCGTGAACTGGTTTTGTAAAAATAGGACTAGCACGTGCAAGGACGAGCTGGCCAAAGTCCTGTGTGTACCGTCCAATATGGCGACAGCGGACACCAAGGAGCTTCTGCGAATACTACAAGCCCAGTCTCAGGTACTACTACTACTACTACTACTACTACTACTACTTCTGCTACTACTATTACTACCCCTACTATTAAACTGGTGCTGGTTTGGTGCTCTGAGGCTGCTGTAGCTAACAAGTAAGGGAAGCTTTCTTTCCCACTCCAAAACTGGAGTGCCATTTTTGAAAGCCAAAAGACAGTTTAACTCTTTTACCAGAGGCATCCCCTCCCCTTTCCCATCACCCTGCTCACCAGCAGCTAAACACAGAGGTACGATACTCTACACACAGAAACCCAACAGTGTCCTGACTAATCTTATAACACACTGGGAGCGAAAAAATAATTCATTTGTTTATACTGGTTGAAAATGTCCAATAGAATGCCAGTGTACTGTGAGAAAGGGTTAAACACACATAAAGTGTCTTTCACAACAGCCTATATGCATGTTTCAGATATATTAACTTAAAAACATGAATAAAACCTACAACAGCCAGCTATAACTATACTTTACTTTGAAGTATAATCATTAAAATACTTCAAGAATCTTATTTTTGCAAGTCATCCATTATAGGTTATGAAAAAAGTAGATTTTAGTCCCAGAACATTCACTCAATACTGTTACCCAAATACATTCACCCTGGTGAAATATTTGAATATTCCACAAGTCACTTGCTCAACAGGTAGTTGCATCACGTGAATTTCCTGAAGATCACAGGAAGAAGAAACTTACATCCTGCCATTCTTTTTTCTTTATTTCCAGTGAAACTGTGATATTGACTGCAATAGTCACTTTGAAAGTACACCTTTGATACCCAAATTATGGATGGAAATTAAATTGTAATTAAAATAAAAAATTTAAGTAAATCATTAGAATGTCCCTAATGTCCCCAGACCATTCGCATGGACGCTAGTTAACCACTTTTTTTTTCTTTTCTAATTTAGAGCAAAATGACACCACAAATGTGGAATCACACAAACAATCACACAAATAATCAGTTCATTTGATGAGTCTTAAGCTTTTTAATACTTCTTAACACTTCCTCTTGTCCACTTCCTCTTAGTGGAGTAGCCTTGACCAACTTCAGCAAACTGATGTACATTAGATGAGCTATAGATAAGAGGTTGACTCAATATCACCACACTTCCAGAGCACACATATTTACCCAGAAAGCATTGCTCTCCTTTGATGCAAAATGATTCTTGCAAAAAAAAAAAAAAAAATTCATATTTAAAAAATGTCTTTGCATTTTATTCAAATCCAGCTGTGATAGATAAAGCTGCGATGTTGCTTTTTCCTAGCAGATTCTGTATTTTTCTGATTCTGCATAACTGGGCAATTAATTCCATATTAATGAATAAGTAATGAATAATTCATAAATCTTCTTTTCCTTAGATCCTCGGCTGGGTCCTGATCATGAGCTCTGCTTTGGCTGCTCTGATTGGCACATGTTACAAAAACTGCCGCTCTCAAGTGAGCTACCTGCAGCTCACTTTCTGGAAGGTGTACATGGAGAAAGAGAACGAGAAGTTCGAATCGTTCACAGAGGAGTACGCCACCCGGCTGGCCGAGCGAAACCTCAAGAGCTTCTTCGAGAACAAAGACCCCGAGGCATTTCCTTTTCCAAACCACAAAGCCTGGGAGCATATCTCGACCATATACACGTATAATCGCGGTGAGCAGTATTATAGCACGCTGCAGAGATATGTGGAGAATCCTAATCGTGACTACACTCCAGAGAAAATGCCACTGGAAATGGAACACAGCCTTGGATAGGCATGGACCTCAACGGCAATCAGTAAACAATATTTTACTTATATGGGGTTGACCTGTGGTTTTGGCTTACTGACTAGCTAGCATTGGACCAAAGCTAGCGAGAAAAAAAACATCCAAAGCCTACATGAATGTGAGATTTTAAAAGTCACAGTTGCCAAACTGTTGGCAAAACATCTTTTTTTTCTTCGGGATTAGTGACAGCCATGTTAGCTGGGTCCTATGGTGATTGAACCACTTTTAAGATACTTAAATGTCCTTAAACTTAAGCTGCCTGGATTAACCACTAACTTAAAACAACAGCATTAACAGCTGAAGCTTAATAAACAAAAAAAATAAGCATAATTTAAAAGACTCAGGTTTCATCCCAAATGATATAATTCATGACTATTTAATGTACTTACTAGAATGTCGGCCATTTCATTGCTCCGTCCTATGAGAATCAATTCTACATTGAGTTTGCAATACGCATAATGTTACCTTTAGTTAAAATGACAAAAAATCTGGTTTTGACCAAAATCTAGTATTTCTGCCGGTAATATACTTTGACATCACTACGTTAAGCAAACATAAATATATTTCAACAAAACGTTTTTATTTAGGTTTTATTTAAGATATCCTTAACTGTGTAAGAAAGGGAATGACTGTTTATAGCTGTTATAACGTAAGTGATAACTTAAATTCATTAAATTAAATGAATAAATTACATTATCAGCAAGATGTTGTGGTATAAGAGGAATAAAACACTTCAGGACGTGCTGTTATAAGAAAATTAAAAACGTCAGGATGGTAAAAGTAACTCTGCTTTGCGTCAGGCCACGTCTCTCCATCCTGTTGTTGATTATTTTCCTATAACAGCATGAGCCCTTATATGGTATTGATTTTGGTAATATTAATATCATGATCCCTTTTTTTCAGTGCTTTTGTAACTTCTTTGTTACTTCTTATAACAAATAACTACAAAAAAACCACACAATTGTGAAATCGTTTCCTCCTTTTCCTTGTAAAATTATATTTTTGGGGGGAAATTTTGATAAAAGAAATCTCTGAACTTGAAGTTTTTCATATTTCTGTACTGTTTTGCTCAATTTTCATATCATGATATGATATTTATGCCATGTTTCCTACCCCTATGTAGAAATGTCCCTCTGGGGGAACCGTTAAACGTACTATGTAGAACCGTTACACAGAGTAGTTCCTTATTGGAAAGGATTTAGGAAGCTAAACTGATAACTATACAAATAACCTATTGAATAATCATTTTTTGTTGTACAGTAGACACCATCTTAGCTGTTGATGTGAGATTCCATTGTAAGCCATTAGCTGTAACGTTAATTTTTTATGTTTTAAGTTACATAAGAAATCACTAAACTACACGTCCCATCACCTGTTTTCTATTACTTGCACCTGTGTCTCATTTCACCCTGATTAGCACCAATATACAAGTTCCTGTGTTTCAGCACCTGACTGTCAAGCTTTTGTTGTTGTCGTGTTCAGGTGTCGTCTTATGTGTCGTCTTATGTGTCATAGTCTCACTTACAGTCTGGAAGTTTTTGCCTAGTATCCTCTGTTCAATTTTTGGTTCTTGTTTTCACAGTTTCTGGTTATCGGTCTGCACTTAATAAAAATCTGCACTTGCATCCGCCTCCTCTACAATTCTTTGACACTTTGAACTTATTAGTATTATTAAAGTTATTATAGCTTGTTTGACTCAACATGCGGACTGAATGGATTTAATCCAAACCTCAATAATTTAAAAATAATTCTGCCTATAAATAACAAAGATAATCTAAAGATAATTTTGATAAAAATCTGTTCTGTGTGTGGAAAGATCAGAAATAAAAAGCTCCAATAAATAGCCAGACTATTATTGGACACTTAAATAATGAGCCTAATGATTGAATAGTTGGATTATGCTCATTAAATAAATCTGTATTTAGGCGATCTGCTGTTTTTTTTTTCTTTTTCTTTTTTACACTTAACAGGGTCTATGGTTCTGGTTTAGAAGACACCTTTATGCCTCTAAAATAGTTGCCTACTAGAACAAATTTTGAGTGACAGCATTTTGAAAAGTCAGTTGTTAATCACGTCTCGGTTTTTGCATGGGAAACAAGTTAACAGTGGTGCGCGCACATTTCTGATTTATTTAATAGCGTTCTTTCCATTATTTCTTGTTCTTAAATGATAGTTCTCCAACGTTATTTCAGTGTTTTCTAGTGTATTTTGGGGCATCGCAGAAGGGTCCTCATAAAAAAAAACCCTTCCTTCTGATACAGACCACGCCCACTTCAGGTTAAATGAGCATTAAACACATACAGATAGTGGTGTTGCGTTACATCTCAAGTATATGGATTTGATCATAAAATCGATGTTTTACTGTTAGTGTCGTGTATCTTTATTTTCTACCAGGAGAAGATATTTTGCTACTTTGATGCCAAACTGACAACCAAAGGAAAACTGAAAAACGTGACGTCTGACCATTCAGCTGTAGTTAAATTAAGCACTTGATATAAAAACTGAAATCTCAAACACTTGCCTTAATCACAGACTCCAAATTCTAACATAAATTGAACAGTGCTGCTCCATTAAAGAAGCTTCTCCACCTTTTAAATTTTACTTCAACCCTCAAAAATCCAATTTCATTCAATTCCATGTAGGAGATAAACATGTTTACGTGTGTTAGAACCAGGGTGCCTTGGTATGAAAAAAAAAAAAAAAAAACAGCAGCTCAGGAAACCCACAGTCGCCTCACATAACCGCAAATGAGAAGGAAATGCCACTTACATGGGTTTCGATCATCTGAGGCATGATTTACAAACTCTACAGCAAGCATTCTACAGTAAATAGACGTTCATGTGATTTCGACGCAACAGTGAACAATTTGACCGAAAATAAAATTTCAGTTTTGGCCCAACACAACCGATTCATGAGATCCACCTCGTTTAAAATTTCAGGAGAATGTATGCATTATGAATGCAAGAAGAAGTAGATTTCATTTTTATTTCGTAAGTGTGTATTAAGCATGTTGTTTCTATAACTTGTTGGGTTTGTTGTGTGATGAAGAAACAGGAAATGGCTCATCTGGCGTTTTATAACCTCATGCAGACAGGAAGTGCCCACCCCAGTGCATGTTTCATTCAGCTGACGAATGAATTGGTTAATATTTGCATATGAATTTGCTTTATATTAGGAGTGCGCCCTCTGCTGGCTATCATGTTTTTTTTTTGTTTGTTTGTTTGTTTTTTTACCACAGTTGATGAGACAGACTGATCTGGATGATGCTTAAAAAAGCAAAGTGAGAACTCAAAATGAGAACTCCTTTCCTGATGTGAAAGTATCACTCTTTAAATCTGGTCAGTAATCTTGTTTTTCCATGCATAGATTAGGTTATAAATGTAGAAGTGGGTATCTTTCAGTAGAACTGCAATGAAATACTTAAATGTGTTTTTCTCCCTTTTCACTTTGGGTTTTTTTAAAAAAAAATGCTTTACTTGTGGTTAAGATACATGCAAAAGAGAAACATATTTCAGTTCAGGGAAGTCTGTAGTTTTCAGAACTATATGGTTTTAAATAATGTGGATAAATATCTCATCTATGGATAAATATATATAGCTGTAAGTTTTACTGAGCATCTTGCAGAAGCAGCCACAGTTCTTCTGGAGACTATTTCTGCAGCAAAATCCTTCATTATGTTTTTTTGTCTGAAAAGTGTCTCTTATGTAATCTGCTGCTTTCTTTACTGACATACAAACATTTTTCTGTAACAGTTAATTTTGTGCTGGCAAACTAATGTTTGGAATCTAAAATGTTTTTGTACTGAATCAATAATGTAGAAGTCATAAAATAAAAATCTATAACAAAGTTTACACTAAAAAAAAAAATAGGTTGCATAAGACTTTTGCACAGTACTGTATATATACTGTATTCATACTGTATTCATCTCATAGCTGACTGACTGACAGACTGACTAATCAAACCGGAAGAACATGACTTGGCTTTGCTATAGAACTGTCAAGTGCTTCAGGTGTGTGTCCGAGAGCGTGTACGGTTCATGAGGCCTGATAGTAATGTCCAAAACTGTTAATCACCTTATGAAACACTAAGCACTAACACTAAAGGGGACGCTGCCAGTAAATCTCTGATCTCTATTTTGAAAAAAAAAAAAAAAAAAGGATGCAAAAGTGCAGATGCAAAGGATGCAACGCCAAATGGGTTGGATTTCTAAAGGACAAGCCCAACAGACGCAGAGAGAAATGTGAGTCATGTTCATAAGAAATCATATCATTTTGCAGTCTTTTTTTTTTTTTTTTACTGTTTGTTAAATCACTCTTCATTTTGTACCTATATACAGTT
>CM040474.1:4589911-4618727 GCA_022758105.1 Pangasianodon gigas | reverse complement strand
ATCCATTTATAGTTACATTTAATGTTGTTGAATGTCTGTTTATACTGTAGCTCCTGTTTTCATTTACATTATAACAGCGATAAACACTCCTTTACCATCCTCACTTTTTTCTTTACTTTTGACATTAAAAATAACCCATGTTGGAAAACTTAAAGGAACAGCTTTAACTCAGACTGTTACAAATCGCTGACACTGGAGACTCCTTCCATAAATGCCAAATAAAGGCTCTCATTACAGAAAGCTTCACCAAATCAAAAACTACAGATGTTTTTTTTTTAAATAATATGTTTATGTGGAGCATCTAACATACAAGTCCCTGTGTAAGTTGTTCTTATAACGTATTAGGATGATTAAAATAAACCTCAAAGCCGAGATCAGTGGAAAGATTCTATAAGAATACAAGGCTGTAGTCTTTTTATACAGAGCAAGGGTCTTTGGTATTACAGAAATTTGAATAGGTCTTTGTCTGCATATTTATCTACTTCCTCTTTCTGCATAAACACCCACTTACACATGAGCTTTCAGTGGAAACATAAATCCCTCCTGCAGGCAAACACAACTTCAGATTTCACTGACGGCAGAACATGGCAGGTGAGTCTCTTTAAACTAGCACAAACATGTCGAGAAATACAAAAAAAATTTAAAAATCTTCTGGCAAGATGATCTGAAATGTAATCAGAAAGCCTTAAATTGCAGCATTGAATAGTTTTTCTTTATGCTGACTCTTTTAAAACAGTGGAGCTTTCGAAAGCCCGGCTTCGCCTCATTAACGGAGTAAATGAAGCTCTCCTTAAAGATCTCATTGATGGTCTCAGGGACGCAAACCCTCCAGTTCTTACTGGCAGAGAAGCAAATGAGATTCTGCAGGCTCACCGTGTGACAGAGGACAAGACTGGACTACTAGTAGATATGGTGTGTAATAAAGGTGACACTGCCAGTACCATTATGATGTCTATTTTGGAACAAAAAGATGTAAACCTTGCCAAACACCTTGGCTTTCTCCAGGACCAGCCAGCCAGCCAACAAACACCACGTGAGTCATGTTCATATGAAATCATGTCATTTTGCAGTCAGTTTATTATTATTATTATTATTATTATAGTTTGCTAAATCAGTCTTCATTTTCTATAGGTATGGAGTTCAATGAATCCAATCTTCGTTAAAATTATTTTTTTAAGGGCTGGAACAATGTGAACTCAACCGACCTTCCAAACAAGAATGTGAAAGAAATTTGATCTTCATTGCTTTTATTCATTAAAAAAAACTCATGCCTGAGTCACTATGTTGTGGCACACAAATTAATAAATAAAATAAAATACATTTTGACAAACTGATTATAATCATCTATTATTTTAGTGTTTTTTATAAATTATCTTTTTTCCCCCCATAATTTCTTTTCACGTTTTCTATGACTAGGCACTAATAGTAAGTTCTAAACAAACTTTCTGTTTTATGGAAAATCAATAATCATATGTGTTTAATAACTTCATGTATAGATGATGTGGCTAGTCCTACTGTATGAATAAGTGATCCTGGAACGCAGTGCTGTACTTGGAATGTTCCTTAGAAATGAAAGAAATTCAAATGAAAGTAAAAGAAAGGCAAGACAGGCATGTGCCAACAGTGGTACATACTTTTCTCACTTTGCACTTTCTCAGCTTACAAAGATTTCTCATGAAGCAATACAGCACACACAAGTGAGAATGCATTTTGACATGTAGCAAAACCCAAAGTGCTACACAACAAATTTGATCCCAGTAACAGTGGGACGATTATGAAACGTGTGTCAGAAGCCTTTGACGTACTATGTTTATGTAAATGTAGCAAAAAGTACTGTCAATATATCTAAAATAACATTTCGGTTTGATACTATTTATTATATGCTACATATACACTCTGAGAAAATTTTGAACCCTTTTATTTAGGGGTACATCAAGTGTCCCTCAGGATCCCTACACCAGTGTTTCCCTGTCAGAAGGGGCTCCATGTACAAGCTAAGAACTCGTAATTATCCAATAAACACTTATTTTTCCAAGATTGTAGGCCATATACAGTACAGTATATAGTATATGTGTGATGGCCCTTCACATGGTGAAATCTGGACCTTTTCTACTGTATATATTTCTAAAAAAAACTTACATGAAATGAAATATGCATCTCATATTCCTAAGAAACCAGAATGTGCAAAATACAAGAAGGTGACCTGTGTTTGTTAAGTATGGAATAACACACATCAGTGCTGTTATATGAAAATAATCCACGCCGTTGTATATTAATTTTGCATAACAATGGAGTCTGATGTGTTACACTGTTTATACCACAGCGATTTGCCAGTAATTACTATCTTTCTGAACATCTGCAAGTTAGTTCCTGTTCTCGCTTAAGTATGCAGCTTGTCATATGACTGAGAAACTATAAAATGCCTCTGCCATGAATCCTCTGTCATGACAGATGCCTCTGTCAAAAGTCCTGTCATGGAGACTATCTCATGTCAGGAAACTTACTGACTTTTACAAAGTGCTGACACTAGAGACTCCTTCCATAAATGTTATATAAACATCTCCTAACAAAAAAACCCTCACCATATCAACGATTAAGTGCTTTTTTTTTGTTGTCGTTGTTAAACAACAACAATTTTTTAAACCTTTCATCGTTCACCTTAGGTTATATGGAGAGTGTCCACCGTACAAATCCCTTTGAATGAGGTGTTACTATAGAAAGATAACATGCATTAATGTAAACCATTTATCATTCATGTTACAGCCAGAACTACTGTCCGAGCTGCTGTTATAGAAAATTAATGCACACCATAAAATTTGAGAATTCAACCACACTTTGGTATAAAAATCGCAGATGTGCGAAAGCATATTTCTGATTTGTGTCAAGGAATTATGACACATCAGATCAAACTTGTTCATTCAGAATCCAAAACAGGGGCACAATCGCACATACACTCACACACCCATTCACACACTACGGACAATTTGGAAATGCCAATCAGCCTACAGTGCATATCTTTGGACTTAGGGAGGAAACCGGAGTACCCGGAGGAAACCCCCAGGGCACTGGGAGAGCTTGCAAACTCCACACACACAGGTGGGAGGCAGGATTCAAACCCCCCAGTGACTGAGGTGCGAGGCAACAGTGCTAACCACTAAGCCACTGTGCCCCCCCACTAGAAATACTAGATTACTAGTAATTATTAGATTTTTTTTTTTGGATAGTTATGCATCCTTACCTTTCAGCTCTACTTTGAAATCTTTATGATAGGGAGTTCTAGATTGAACATTTGTTTTTAAGAGCATATGCTCAGAAAAGCTCATGTAAACATAAATATACTGACATGATTTCTACAAAAAGTTCAGTTCAGTGAATGTATAGTAATACAATGCTGCCACCTACTGGATATATTGTGAGCTGGATTTAAGGGAAAAAGATGAAGCAGGGGTTCTTTAAGGGTTTCTTGGATCATTAAGGGTTCTGAGCTTCCCAAAAAAGGGTTCTACTTGGAACCATTTTTTTATTTTGTAATGAATTTCTTAATTTGTTCTTTGTTTACTTGTACACACAGATTTACAGCAAACAGAACAAATGGCACATACTTACTGTATGGAATGTACTACTATATATGCAACAGAAACAAGCAATTACAATTGGAAAATGCTAGAAACAAAAAATACTATAACAGAAAAATGTATGTGATTTACACTAAAAGCATATTTACTCAGTCTAGGTAATTTGGCCAGATTTTCTAATCAGCATCACGTCTTATCAAAAAAAAAAAAAAAAAAAAAGGGTCAGTGATCCAGTTTCATAGGGATTACATACTACAAAATTAGGACAGTTTTCTCTGTAAATTTTTAAACTTGCTTTCTAAACCTCTGAACACAAACTTGTACCATTAACGCCATTCATAATTATTCTGGAATGACAGAACTGTGAGTAAATAAATGCAAAATCATGGATAGCATTCATTCATTCATTTATTCATTCATTGCTTGCTTGCTTCCTCTTGCTCTATAGGATGGTGTTCTTAGAGCTCTATACTGAGACCTAGTGGCATGAATTGTCTTGACAACAAAACCAGAACATTTAAAGATGAATGGACAGAGAACTATACATTTATTCTCCTGTCCCCACATTTAAAACAGATCTGACTCATCTGTTCAGAGTCTAACATGAAATGATACTACAGACCAAACCATAACCACTTCAAACTGTCATATTTATAGGCATGAACTAATCATTAATGGTTAAGCATTAAAAGTTACGTGTTCTCATCATTCAGTCATGTTAGTCGCTTATCTGGACCTGTGCAAGAAAGGATTTATTTTGTATCTGGACAGTTTTAGTTGAAAACCTCTGACTTAAAGGCTCAGCACAGGTTGATGTCACCAAAGTTTAGACATCTGGAACACAGCCTAAAAGGTCAACAGCAACCTTCTAGAGTTACTTTGCAACTATTTAGCCCTTGTGGTGACATCCTCTAAACATGGCAGCCACCATGGCAGGGACATCCATGTTATGCAGAAGTTACAGTTCAAAATCCTAAACTGATTTTTTAATAGCAGAACTTTTCAATACACTACGTCCGAGACAGAATTTCATTCCACTATTTATTCATTCCAGCTATCTAATAGCTGACACACTTGTACCTTCGCATTTCCATAACTAAATATTTGCACTACCAGCAAGCTAAATATCCCCAAAGTTGTTAGCTAACATTAACTAGCAAGCTAGCAAAACACTAGCATTTAAAATTGTTAGTTATGACTTATATACCTTCTGGAGCTAGCTAACTTTCTGGACAATTTTTTTAGTTTAATGCCACTACTGAAAATGAACAAATATGTTACTCAAGCAACCTAGCTAGCTAACAAGATAAGGTTAGTGTTCAAGACAATTAATGGCATATGTACTTTATACAGCATGGATAGATTTCCAAATAATTTTCTAGCTTAACAACACTGCTAAAAATGATCAAACATGCTAGTTATTAAGAAGGTTTCTTGCTAATTCTAAGTAGCCACCTAGCAGTTTTCTAGTTTAACACCAGTAATAGAAAACAAATTTTTTGTTAAGACCATATAAAAATACACAAGAACCCACTTTGTACAGTGCATCAAAATCAAAAGCACTTATGTTGACTACAATTAGTACAATTAGTTGCATCCAATAATAGACAGAACTCCAAGCCTCCATGGGTAGAGGCCTTACAGAGTATCTGTGGCCTGGCTGCAGGGCATCAATGGAGGCAGACAAATTGCTAAATTTGGCCCTGGTACAGCCAAGTTTTGTATGTTGTATTAAGAGAGCTCATCCATAACTACTTGCAGCTCCTAGCACCAGAAACATAGCTGTTTAGCACATTTAGAAAGCTCTGGGAATACTAGGCCCTGCCTTTCCACCTTCACAACATGTGAGTGCCCACAACATTATACAGACTGATGAACATCATCTTTCTACAACACCACTGCTATGCCAGGCCAAATTGGACGCCATGGCAACAAGAAATGGTAGCAATGTGTGCATTTAGTGTGTCTCTGCTAAAATGGTACTGAACTCACCATCAATCCAAAAAAAGTGTTGTCTGGGCCTAGCTGAAGAACAGAGCCTGGAGTACTGCAAGAATCAAGGGCTAGGAGAAGAAGATTAAAGGCCTTAAGGAACTTTCTCTTGCTGGCCACAAAAAGGTTACATACTTTCCTTGGGTTGTTGGAAGACTACTGACCTCTACAGGTACCCCTCTCAGTTTTGTTAAGGCAAGGGCAAGGACAGCCTGACAAAGTGAGATGGAGCCCTGCTCTTGAGCCTAAATGATGTTTTGCATAAGTGTAGCTCATGTTAAGCAGTAAATTATACAGAATGTTAAAAAAGGATCATGAGCTTGTGTTGAGAAAAGAGTTTTGTAATTGGTGCACCAGGTTTTTCTTTATGAGGAAATAATGACAGGAGAGTAGGACTGGTATTCAGACAAGATTTACTTAAAAATGAAACCCCAAAAACAAACATACATAACATTAATTCACAACGCAGAGGCAGTGACATAAGTAGGTGGTCTGGTTGTCTCTTTAACCCAGCCCGAATGAGCTGGCTGGGTAGTGTTCACAAAACAAGAATAAATCAGGATAGCACTTTTGATTTGCTCGCTCGAGTCTTTGAGATTCTTATTATCAAGTGAGACAGAAACGCTGGATCATGACTTTGATCAGTTCCACCAACAATATATATTCAATAATCACATCGTATTCCATACACACTGTCAGTTTTGTCATTGGCAGCATCTGTGCAGAGGGACTTTGACATCACCCCAATACTATAGTAATGTACACCTTCTACAGAACAAAGACACAAGTGGCATATTACAGACACTTCAACAGGCTTTTAATACACACATACAAAACTTGGCCCCCACTTGGCATGCACACAATGTTCATTCATGCAGGTCACATACGCACACACACAGATACACTCACACCTAAATGTAGTATACAGAAATAAGGCAGAATGGAAACTATAGCCACTGGCAAAGAAGCAGCTGCAAGAAGGGCTATAATGAAGAAGATGATAATAGTGCGTACACATAAATACTGGCAATATCTCCCCTTTAAATATTTAAAAATGCTTTCCAAACACAAACTGGGAACTTCACTTGGATTCTCAAGTAATGTTAGATTGGCGTAAATATACAAATTTCGGAAAAGTATGTTAAATATTTAAGGGGGAAACGGAAGTAATTTTTGAAGTATTAGGGTCCTATGAAGCTTGTAAGAAATGGAATGAACTGTTTTCAGAAAGCAGTGCAGTTCAAATTATATGAAAATCTACAGAGCTGCTGACGTGACATGGTTTTTTTTTAAGTTTTTTTTTTTTTAAATAATGTGTAGTCATGAGTTAATATATTAAGGCCACAAGTTCAGTTTCTCAAGATCTATTTCTGTTTTGTGGCTAGGAAATGCTTCACTTCGCTCATGGAAACTATTGTAAAATAAGCAAGACACCAATAAATCAATTGAATTAGACCACTGTGGCTACAAGTACTGATGTAACCAAATATACATTATTCAGAATGAACAGATAATATGTTCTAAACAAATACTAAAACAGATACAAATAGGAGGCGCATCTATTCATTAACATGAACTGCATGATATATTTACACCATTCATTCATCCTTAGTAACTCCCTGGTCAGGGTTGTGGTGGTTTAAATTAGGCTAGTAGTTTGTTAATATTTTGGCAAATAAATGGGTTAGAATATACTGTATCACAAGTAGGTACAAACAAAAATAATAACTGCGTGAGTAGAATAAAAAAAAAGTTCTGTACACATCTCTAGTTGACCACTCGAGTGATGTAGCTGAGGTTGCACACACCATGCTTACAATCCCAGCATTTCTACCTAGGAGTTTTTTTTCCAGTGGTAGGACATAGTGGTAGGGATCATATTTCATTTTAAAAAATCTGAATACAGATATGAATATTTGGAACACTAAACAGATACAGATTCAGGTGCAGATAGTGTCATTGCATTACACCCCTAAGCCACAGGAACATAAGTTTAAAGATGACTGATAATATTATTTTACTTCGATCCTGGCATGATGCATAAAGATATACTGGAGTCACTGGCAGTGTGGTATGGATGTACTATTAATTTGCATTATGTTAAATGAATTATCAATGACAATAGACTTTTTTGCCTGCTCCTCCCAAATAGTTAACTGGAGGTCACGTATTGATTATGATTTTACCATAATATATTAAGCTTGTGGACTCAAGTTACACAATTCTTGGCCATGACTTTGGTATCTCGTGGCCACAAGATAATAAATCCTGGCCAGGAGATACATAGTTTAGAAGATAAGTATCATAAAAAAGTCTTGTCCCATTTATTGTGTGTAAGTTCTAAACCTTGACCTAGTGTTAGCCTATTCATGTACTTTGACCCTTGCCTCGTTTTCTCGTTCGTTCTTTTGGATTCACCAATTTTGCCTGTGTTTTGCGTTGATCATGCTGATTTCTCGATCATGGATTTTTTTTTCCTAATAAAACCTCCAGCACATGGAACCCTCACCTCAACCTTCTCCAGAGTCTCGTGTCTTACAAATATATCAATTCATTTCCACGCCTTATTAAAAAATAACCACCATGTCACCTCAGCGGCTCTGTATAAATCAATGCTTGTGCTTTTTCTGCTGTTGTTTCCATACATACTCTAAGCTATTTTATTGATACTCAAATTGAAATTTAGTATCAAGCAGTTTATGAGCTGCATTCAGTGTGCTAGATGAAGGAAAACGCAATGTTTTTGGAACTACGCTTCAGTTTTGGATTTTTTTGTCGTTCGATTTTATAGATTAACTTACTAAGAAAAAGCTGGAAATTAATATCAGTGGACTCATTCAGTCTTAAAATCTCTACTGTCCCAGCACAGCACCAATATTTAACTTTTAACTATCTGATCTTTGACATCGTCGCTTTAATATCATTTGTGGAAGAAGAATATGCATTATATTTGCAGATTCAGCTTTGTGGCCCTCTCAGCACTGCGGAAACACAATGGCAGTGATCAGGTGTGAGTTTTTGTAATATTACAGCAATTATTATTAGCACTTTAATATTTAATGAAAAATAAATTTATTATTATTTTTTCTATACAAGGACACAGGACATCCAGGGCAACACATTGCAGAACTGCACGTTTACAAAATAGAGCCTCATGCGGAAAAAAAATACACCAGTTCTTCCTTCCCTTCTTTACATGATTCCATTTTTTTTTTACTGATTGTATGCTGCCAAGGAACAGCGTGTTTTATCTTTTTTTTTTTTTTCTGTGCGAGTGTGTGCATGTATGGTTTTGCTGTTACATTTGTTGTACGTTTGAATCGTTGCGTGCTTCAGGCCAACACCCCGCCCACAGTGGAAGCAATAACGATCCCTAGCACCACACAGCAGATAAGAATCAGAATTTTCTTCTGCAAAGGCATTAACAAGAAATCCAGGCAGCATGAAAAGAGAAGAATCGGAGAGTTAATCATTTTAATAGTGTTACTAACCTTTATTATTAGGGAGACCTAAAAAATAAGGCAAAATTACTGCACAAGGATTACATTAAAAACGGGAGTGAGCTTTATATTCATACACAGTCACTAACAAAATGTATTCCAAAACCAAAGCCAGACATGCAGCAGATGAATACACACACTACACATACCACATGGGGGTGTCAGAATTCCGTTTATGACTTTATGACTCGTATCAAGAATAAATAAGGCGCAAACAGATATTGCCATCTTCACAGAAGATAACAGCAGTGCTAATACTGTTTTTAACCCGTACTCTTTGACTTCCCTTTTGTCATTTCTCACTTAAAATCCTTGAGGTTCCTTAGACAAGCCCTTGGATCTCTGAAGGAACGACTCAATCTGTGTGGAGAAGCTTCTCATTGAGATTTGGTCGTTCTCTCATTTTCATGGATGAAGTTGTACTTCCTGTTGTTCCTTTTCATCACCAGTGAGCTTTCGTTTTCCTGTTTAGCATCATTTTCCTCTTTCCTTGTTTCCTTGCTTGTAGCAAAGTCGCCACATTGTTACTCACACATCACCATTGTGTTTTACATCAGCACATCAGCATATTTCAGAGAACTGAAGGGTCAATATTTAACATATTTTGTTGATTAACCCCTATAATCTAAGCTCTGAAATCAGAACAGGATGTATCTATCTAGGAAGAAGAAGGGCTAACAGAAACTATTTAAATGTATGCATTATTAGAAAATAACATTTATTATACAGATTATAATAGAGGTTTTTTTTTTAATGGATGCATTCATGTGTTTAATCACATTTTATTGGATACCAGCTGCTGTGATGAGAAACAGGATTAGCCAATTGGGATGATGCATTTTTCTGTTTCTGTTTGAAAGCTACTAGCCAGATAGCTACACTATAATGGCTATAAGAGATATGGAGGTGAGAGCCAGTGAAGTAGCCTGCTGGAGTTTACTACAAAAAAAAAGTAGATCAGGATTTATTATATACGGTATAATTTCCCCCTATTATTAACATTATTTTAATCGTGTTCATTGGAACTGTCATAAAGGTATTTTTTGGCTATGTTATTGATTCGGAAAGATAGTTTGATGGTAGATTGTGCCTTAAGTGATTAAATAACAAATTGGTGGCATTACCACTCCTACTGCTGTCTGATATCCATCTGAAATGCACGAGCGCGTTACACTTACCAATTGTACAAAACAGGAAAACAATCATGATTTAATTTTGTATATTTCCTCATCCCACCGAAATTAATTTCTGGTTACACACTGCCAGCACAACACTTGATGTGTGTCTAAATCGTTTTTTAGATGCGAGTGTGACTTACATCAAGAGCAGCACACATGCGTTGGCTTTAACCCGCATTTCAGCACTCTGAGCTGTGAGCCCGTACGCTCTTCTGCGGATCTGCTGTGAATTCTGCAGAGTGTGAAAATGTTCAGCAGTAGAGTACTATGGGCCGTTTCAGTATAATTTTTCCAAGTTCACGTGGGCCAAATGAAACGAGGCCGGATTTGGCCTTGTGTTTGATACATGTGGTCATGATACAGTATCCAGGTGAGATTGTCCACTAAAGCAAGGGACTGTTTTGGGACGTGCAATCTTTAGGTGTGGGACTTTTTCACAAATTATGGGCCATATTACACTTCTTTGTAGAATATATTTACATACTGTATATTTTCTCTTTTGTTGTAGCACTTACTTGTCTCGTCAACTAACATGTCTGATCCTGGCTTCTCATAATTTGGTTAGTTTTCAAACTTGAAATGGTGAACGAGAACAATCAAGCATCCACAGACCTCTTCAACACAGATTTATTTCATGAACATTATTTAAATGTGTCCAATAATACCGAGAAATATTTCTATTCCTTTTTGTTCCTGAGCTTTCCACCAACAGAACACATTAGGTGTAAGTTGATTATTTATAGGCCTGCTTACTGCTGAACTTTTGAGGTTTGGATTAAATCTATTTCAAATCAATTCAAGGGACTAGTCAAACAGGCTAATAACTATTCAAAAATAATTATAATTACTTTGATAATGGTGGATTGCACTACCACTACTACCACTACCCTACTACTGTAACTAAAAGAAAAAAATCACCGACCCTTGAGGTCCCAGGATCTCACTTTGAGAATTATTGATTTATGCAACTAAACAGACATGCAGAGCACTCTTTATTTTGTGATTATTTTGTGATCACTTTATTTTGCCAACTTCTTACCCTGCTAACTAGTTAGCAATCCATCTAGTTGGAAGACTAGCCAGCTGATGTGATTCTGTATGTAGCTGAATGGAAACTGACTACACTGTACATCATTTCCCATGATACCTGTCCTTGTAGTGCAAGTGTCTATTCATTCATTTATTCATGTAGTGCACAAGCACATCATCCGGGGAAGTCAATGAGGCCATGTCAAAAACGGTATTAGACTGAAATGAACGTGTCACAAACATTACACAGTCTTGAAGTGCATGCAGATACACAGCAGGCATAACGCACACACACACACACACACACACACACACACACACAAGAATGAGAGAAAGGAGTGAGGTAGGTGGAACAATCTACACGTGAGCACATAGAGTGACATTTTTCTGCAGACAAAAATTCTATTACTTCAAAAATGCACTGTGACGATGTGAACATGTTAAATAATCTCACTGTCAGTCACTATAAACAAAACATTTACATTTTGGTTCAGTAAAAATGTTTTTTTGTCACAGTATATTAAATACATATATACATTATCAAGACTACATTACTGTGATACTGAAAGGCTAGCACATTATCAGAGCATGACCCCAAACCATATAGAAATATACTAAGTAATTACAATGAAACTAGTCTATGGATAGAATAATTATCCAAACTCGCTGCAACATGTGGTTCAGAACACACTCAGAAACCCATCCTGGCTTCTTCTAGTGTGTGGTTGAGTAATGTAAAGTTGACTTTCCAGTACACTTCGGCTTCTTTGCATGTTAGCTGAGTCCAACAGCGAGTGAGATGATGATGATGAGCAGACAAATTGCCACACACACCCCTAACAGGATCAACTTCTGTGAAAGCGACAGAAAGAAATGGGTTTAGGTGTCCTTATGGAACCATATTTTGGAGATACTGGAGATATATATATATATATACATAAGATCCTTAAGAGTTGGAAAGGGACGGTCTCCGCCTCAGATGCTCGGTCTGCGATCCACTGTCTGGAAACCTATTGTACACTTAGCAGGCTACAAGCTTCAGAATCTTCAAAGCTGCAATCTGATTGGCTAATGGTACTTCCATATACTGAAAACTTTTCAGAGAAAAAAAATCCAAGGCATCATGTCAAGTTATTCCAGGTTTGTTGGAAACAGTGTTGAGTAAAAACAAAAAAAGATTAAAAAAAATACAAGATTTGTGTTTGGTCATTTGCAGTGTCAGTCAAACAGCCTCTTCCTGTTAAAGTGTTAAAGTAGGCGGTTCTTAGCCCTGACTTTCTAGCGATAGAAATTTGGCGTGTTCCTGCTATTTTTTTTTTCTTTTGCGATTTCTCTTGTATTCTGTTTACAGTTGGGGAAGGAAAGTCACTTCTTATCAGTGGCTGTTAGGTTTATAAAGGGAAAGAAATCAGAAAAACATGATTGTATAAATATATAAATGTCATTTCTTGACTCAAAAACTGCAATAAGCCTTTGTTTGACTTTATTTTGGCTCCTTGAACACCTTTTTACCTCACTCATTTTTGTCTCAGTCTGAGATTCATGAGCATGAGCATAAAGCAAAGCAGCGGCACAACACGATACGTGATGGAAGGATGAACGGAAGGACGGACATGATGGTCATGATGGGCGTCTGACTCACCCTCCGCGCTTTGCTCTGGTACTTTACTGCCTTCTTGGTGTCTGACACGGCCCTTTCCACGTAATCCACTGCGTGTTCCACGTTATACTCTATACGGTCGATCATCTCTCCCTGACCGTGCACACGCAGCGTTGCGAGCCGGACAGAGGGGGAGGAAGTGGGGAAGAAGGAAGAAAGGGACAGGAAAAAGAGAAAGAGAGAAAGAGAGAGTGATTTTAGACAGCAGCTATGGACTGATTAAGGCGTTACTCACCACCTTGCTTGTTTTTTGCACTTTAACAGCTGCTTTAGTGTCTTCTTTGGCTTTTTCCACATATTCCTGGGCGTTACGCACATTTGATTCAATGTTGTTCATGAGCCCACCCTGCAGGAAGATATGTAGATGGTGAGAAGCGGCAATGGAAAATGAAATATAAAACAAATAAATCCTGTTATTGAATAATTGGTAACACTTTAACAGTACTACATAAGAAACATTAACAAAGTACTCTGGAACAGTCAGTAAGTTTGATGTTTACATGCACAGCAAATTCCGTTTAAGGTCTATATTCAGGTTGCAGCCATATTCCGTATACAATGTTTATATGCTTACAGGCATCAGAATATTCCTGTATACATGGTTGTTTTAAGCATGCCTGAGTCGCCATTCCTAAATACCTAGCCTACAGCTAAGCATCTGTTAGCACCCACAATTCCTTGTGGACTGAGCATGTGCATATATCTCCTTTCAGTGGATGTTCTGAATAAGGTGTTTACATGCAACAAATTTCCGATTCAAACAGGCATATTCCAGGGGTGGGAATGGGAATTTGGGGAATCATTTGGGAATATTTTCTTAATCTGAATCAGGCAATCGGATTACAGCATTTACACGACTCAATACTAATCAGAATATTGCCAAATTCTGATTAATATCAGAATAGTGATGTGCATGTAACTGTAGTCAATGACAGAGGACTTTGCACTCTGCAGTAATTTTTGTTCTTTTTCGTCTAAACTTCAAGAGGGAAGAAAAGGCTGGACAGGGAATGACGTTATACAACATTAAATGTAACAATTAAATGAGATAAATAGTATGACGTGTCACTCATTATTAAAAAGTATACATTTGAATCGTTGGCAAAATCGGAAGTATTTTATTATAAAAAGAATAAAACACTTCGGGAAGTAATGTTATTGGGAAACAATCAACTTTGGAGTGGTAACAGTAACTCCAGTTTGCATTGGGATATACTGATTATTTTCCTACAACAGCACACACCCCAAGTGATTATTTATAGTTTGTTAATGATGACGTTCATGATTTATTAATGTTTACTTGTAATAGCAATCCGTCCAATTTTCTTATTTCTTTGCACCTCTGTGATTTGTGAGCGTGAGTTGAACGCGAGTAACATTCGACATTCCAGTAACTTCTTTTAAGAACGTTTATCAACAAAATTAACTGGAAAACAAAAAAAGTTACACGGCCAAAAAACTGTATTGCGCCAATCTTAGATTTCGTAAAACTAATGGTCATTGCAGGAAATGACGTCACCATCATTACGCAATGTTACTGCTTCAAGTTCAAAGTTTTCAGAAATATTTAAAATATTATAGCACACATTATTCACAATCATTAGGTCCACATCTATATGAAGAAATAAATAACTTATGCCTCTTGTATTACTAATGCAGTAAGTAATGTTAGTTCAGGAAGTCTTAATGTAAATAATTACCAAATCATTTAGGTTAAAGCGTTTGAAGGCAGTGAAGCCACTTCGCTGCTGAAAATAAGTAGCATGCATGTCAAAGTGTAGATTAACACATGAATTACCTCTAGAGGTTAGTGCAGACCCCAAGTTCACAGCACACTATTAAAGGCCTATTATAGAGAGAAAGAGAGAGAGAGAGAGAGAGAGAGAGAGAGAGAAAGAGAGGCAGCAAAGAAAGAGAGCAGCAAAGACCGAGCAAAACGCAGACTCTGTGCAGGTCACACACCTCATTTTCACAGGGAATTGAGAACAAGAGGGTGCAGGTTAGTCAGATTAATTATTAAATCAAATACATTTGTGTTAATAGACTCTTTCACTCTGACCATTAACATAGATGAATAATTCACAAGCGATATTCATAAAAGCACACTATTGACATAAAAGCTTTGAATTAAAGGAAAAATCCACCCTCAACGACTTGCATATTAGTCTTTATAATTAATCTGTGGTGTCCAAGAATTATTTTGTAATAACATTTATTTTTTGTTAAATCCTATTTTTTTCATTGACATGTTTTCCATTTTTTAACCATTTCCTACACTACCCACAATGCCATTCAACTACCTGCTGATCGTCGTGCACTGAGATTTAGCCCCGAAAGAGAGCGATGCAGCAGCGCTTTAGTCCTTTAGTCTGTCTCTTATCTGTACACTCTGCTCAAACAGATCAGCTTCCAAAGCTTCAGCTTTAATGCTGATACTGCTTTCAACACCATCATGCTCATCATCTGGTTGATCAGCTGACCTGTAAACTGTCCCTCTGTGATGTCCACCCCACTGACCTCACATGAGTAATAAACATACAGCACCAACCAACTAACTGGTACCAGAATCACTAAGTACATCATAAATATTTCAATTAAAAAAATATTTCACATGTTTCAGTGTGGACCTTTCCTTTAATACTCACATGAAAGAAACCGAACGCACATATACATATATATATATATATATATATATATATATATATATTAGTTCCGGGGTGTCAAACGTAATTCCTGACCATGCCATGTTGGATTTTTGAGTCCCTTAAAAGAGCTACTGTAACTCATTTTCAATTTTATTTGCATCTAATTGATTTGCATCTATTTAGGTAGCAGAAATAATCTTGGCTCTTAATGCAGAATGTAGGACGTTTCTAAGAAAAAAAAAAAGGATAACAGATAGATTATCCAACTGTGTGCATGATTAGGAGAGTAGGGGATTAGGACAAAGACACTTATTTGACATATTGACATTGTAAAGACTATTGCTCCAGAAACCTGGCCACACTAACTCTATTATATCATATCTGTACATATATCTATTCCGTTTAAGCCTACTGTGTCTACTGTACAGTATATATACAGTACTGTGTAAAAGTCTTAGGCACCCCTTTTTTTTAGTACAAACTTTGTTATAGATTTTTATTTTATGACTTCTACATTTCTGATTCAGTACAAAAACTTTTTAGATTTCCAAACATTAGTTTTCCAGCACAAAATGTTTACAGAAAAATGTTTGTATGTCAGTAAAGAAAGCAGCGTATTACATAAGAGGCCACTTTTCAGACAAAAAACATAATGAAGGCTGCTGGGTTTCGCTGCAAAAATAAGAAGCGAGTGTGAGTCAAAGTCTCCAGAAGAACTGTGGCTGCTTCTGCAAGATGCTCAGTAACACTTACAGCTCATTTCCTTATAAAACTGCACACATTGTACCTGACTACTATTTTTTTTTTAAAGCGAAGAGTCGTCACAACAAATATAGACTTTGTTTCATTTATTACTGTTTACTGCTCTTTAAAGTATTTTTTTAATGTAGAAACATTTAGTTTCATTATTTTTGAAGGCATCTTTGCTCTACAGCATTTCTTTGCATGTGCCTAAGACTTTTGCACAGTACTGTATATATACATACAGTATATATATTCTCATATTATTATTATTTGTAATTTTTATTATTATATGTCTTGCTGTCTTATTGGTGTGTGTGTTTTGGGAGCTTCATACCGAGTCAAATTCCTTGTGTGTGTGAGCATTTGATTCTGATTCTACAGCATCTTTCTGTGCTGTTGTTGCTTTAAACACATTACTGCGTACGTGTTTTTATTCTTCAGCTTTAAGCTGTTCTGTATCATAAGATACTTTTCTTTCTTTGTAGGTACATGTGTGACTGAAGAAAACAGAAACTTGCAACATAGCTGCTAGTATTTGCTATTTTGTTTCTTTGTTTCCTAGAAGTAGCAATTTTGACTACAACTATTATATTATTCACAGAATATTTTATGTCAAAACAAAAATCAGGCTTTGTTAAAGTTGGAAAATTGGCCAAGTTGCTACATTAGCTGTGTGTAGTTATATGTAGCGCAAACCTTGGTAAAATTTCTATAGACATTTGAGTATTTCTTTGATTTTAGATCCATTTCACTTGCTGCTGCTAACTTTTTCAGGCAGTAAACAATATGATGTCATTTCCTGGACTCAGAGATGAGGTAGGGCTCAGAGGCGAGGTGGACTGAGAGATGAGATTTATAAGCAGACACTGATGCAGTTTTCGGTGAGTGTAAATGTAATTAGTGGAAACACATACTGGCCTTTTCTAACAAGGTTTTCAAAGACGCACAGCGTGCTTGCCAGAGTGTTCCTGTATGTGTGTGTTTCTGTGTGATGCCATGGCAATGGGGCAGCAGTGAGATAAATCCCCCTCCTATGGAGAGGCCATCTGTCAGTAGAAACCATAGCCGAGCTACAAAGCGCCAGTTTCGAGGTGATAGGAGGAAAGGAGAAGGTTCCGGAGCGCTCTCTTACCTGACTCTCGACCAGCATGGCCATGTCCATGAACATGTCGTGCAGCTCGCGGATGCTGTTCTCCAGCTTGATGATCTCATTGTGCCGGGTTTCGATCTCGTTCATGGCCTGCTGGGTGATGTTGGAGTCCATGATGATCTAAAGAAAAGAAGGGACACACACACACACGATCAGCAGGTCTCCTTCATTCCCCATCAATTTTCAGCAAACTTTCTGACCTCTGGCTTTGGCAATTCTCCTGTTAGGAAGTGCCACAGCCGAAATCAAAATGATACAATTGAGATTTGTTCAGTCTGCTAGAAGGGTTGAAGCCTCTCTGCCTGGAATTACAATAGCTCCCTGAACCCCTGTAAAGCCTGGAGCAGATGAAGACATCTCTCATACTCGCAAGCACACGAACATACAACCGACCAAAATCTGGAAATAATGCTGCCTTTTAATTAACAAAAGGACCTGACTAAATGTTATTTGCATTTGCATTTTAAAATTTGAGTTATATTGCAAAAACAAATGAAGAAACTACTATTCCTGTAGACATTACTACAGTCCTTTTTTCAGTGTTAATTAAAAATTAAAAAAAGGTCCCCAAATGTCCATATCTGTATCTGTATTCAGAGCTGGAAGTGGGCGTGGCACAAACCAGAAAGGTTTTTTTTTTTAAATTAAATGTGAACTGGAAAAGCATGACACAACATGGCTGCTGGAAAAAGGAGCCATTTTTCATTAACACGATACATAACAACACAATAGCACTGTTAGAATGTCTATATGATTTTGATGATTTTCATTTAATAACATTGAAGAATGATGAAAACATGAGGAATGGATGTACAAGTGAATATTTCTTTTTTTTTACATTAATTACATTTTTAAAAATACATTTAAATGTAATTAATTTTAATTAATTAATTTTATCCCATAAGAGATATGCTGCCCTGTGCACAGTGTGTGTAAAGCAACAGACATGCTGTAATGGAGAAATCCACCGTTCAAGCTTGTGTTTGGAATGCCACAACAACATTTTGTGCACCTCCTATTTGTATCTGTATTTTATAACAAATTATCTGTTCATATTCGGTTGCATTCCTCAAATAACTCTAAGTTTTCATATGAACCCACATGGCTAAGACCACTCTTAGGTGCAAAATGTACTCATTAAAATTTGTCTTAGCTATGACCTATTTAGTCGTTATGACCACTGTGTATTTCCACTTACCCCCGAAGTGAAGATAGCCGGGTTGTCACTTTCCAGCATGCTTTCTAGCTCCTCGTTTGTCGTGTTCCTTCCAGCTACACACACACACACACACACAAATACATTTACTGCACCAGGCATATAATGTGGCTTACATTCCTTGACCTCAATATGTTGGAGACCATGACACACATACAGCATAAAAACAAGTCTGACTGCAGAAGAGAGGTTTAAACTGCTGTACTACAAAACTTACACAATTTAATTACATTTTAATCGAATTTCATCCATGATGTATACAACAGAAATACATCTGTATGATATTCTCAGCCAGATACTTGCCTAAAGGGAAAAAAAGAAAATAATATAGGCAAATATTATTAACAAATAACTAGACTGTGTGTGACAGTGTGTAGACACTGTGTGACAGTGTGTGTGTGTGTGTGTGTGTGATATGACAGAAATATATTACAGTACTTGAAGACATTTCTATGATACACAATGTACTGCAATATATAGGTTCGATAACAAAATAGTAGGTTTGCATTCTAAAAAAAAATTGAAAAAAAATTATGATTTTTGAGTTTTATTTAATATCTAGTTCAAATGTAAATGGAAAAATATAAAATTGTAATACTTCTAATAAATTCTACTAATAAAGAAATAATTTACAATTTTACAATTTTAAAGATTCAATTTTAAATCAGCTGCTTCCAATCAGAGTGTATAATTTTATTATATAAAGAATTTTTTAAAAAAATCACGTACCAAGTATCAAGTCATGGAATATCTCAAAAAAGTGTATAGTAAAATAATTTATCATGATATTGATATTATATCATTGTACTTCCCAGCTCTAGAGCACATTCAGTCACTGATCACATTAAAATATAAATAGATCATAATACACAAATATATATGATTAACAGGTATATTATAAATACAAACAGAAAGCATGCTTGTCATGTCTCGGCTCTGATTACAAAAGTACCATGTGTTGGTTTGCTCTGTCTCCACCTTTTTTTTTGTTTTGTTTCCTTCCCTGATGGTGTTCACCTGTACCATGTTTCCATTTACTAGTTTGTTTCACACCCTCTGTACTTTCCTGTGTCTTTGCAAAGGCTCAAGTCTGAGCCTTTTGTCTTTAACATTTCTGATTATAGAATGCCCCTCAGAAATGCCAAATGCTAAACATGGATTTTGTTTCCACCAATCTAAAGTGACATTTTACCACATGGCTTGGGAAAGTCCAGGTTTCTTTGGATAATACAGTACACTGAAATTTTGTTGCTTATGTTTAAAAGGTCATATAGTCAATACACTGAGTTGCCATTTTATTAGGTAGAGGATAAGTGAACCCAGTATACTACACCAGAATATACCACATTTTCCTACAGATTTACTCATAAGTTATTGCTTTTTACTTATTTTTGTTCCTAATAAAGGCTAAGAGGCTTCTCAAGATAAAACAAAAAATATCTGCTAGCCATTTGCTGGAAACTCTCCCATAATTTAATCCAAAATTCCTACTATCATATACCTAGATCAAAATGCAGCCAGTAGACACAGAACAAAATTTTAAAATGATTCACATCTGTTCATTAGTGGCAAAGAAGTGAAGGCTATTCTCATTTGTATAAACAAAATATTTTGCAAATAGGAAACTGTACCTCGTAACCTCTTTATGTGGAGTCAATGTACAATGTTTTTTGTATTTATTAGTTTGGTGTTTTCTTTATGTTTTGTATGAAGGAATGAACCAGTCCGACCTTTTCCATTTTCAATACTTTACCAATGTCAGATACTGATACTGATACTGATAATAAGATACTTACATAATCTTAGCAATTAAGTTGACTTTCTGCAAGCTTTTTTTGTATGTTTTGTTGTTTAAAAAAAAAAAAAAAGTAAAATGTCAGACACATTGTATCTTGTGCTCACGTACAAGATAAAAAAAGATAAATGTTTTAATAATTTCCCCTTGGGATCAATAAAGTGTTTATACATCAGTGGATCGGATTGGAAAATGTGTCACATCCAATACTCATACATCTCATAAGAGGCCGATATTGGATCGGTGCCTTCTAATTTGTTTGTATTCAATTGTTTTAACTAAAAATAATTTATTACATGAGTCATATTAGTAAAATATTCTGGGCTTGAATGGAGGATATCCTGCTGGTCAGTGAGTACTGAGAGCCAGACACTGCTCTGTGGTCATGCCAGCAGAGAGAGATGGCACCACAGGACATCAGCCAGAGCTGCTCATTTGAGCTCATACACACTCTGCATTCACTCTGGTGTGTAATGTGAGTGTGTGTGTGTGTGTCTGAGTAGATGGTGGTAGCTACATGGCTGTGGGTGCAAAGGCTGTCACATGTCCAGACCAGCCACCTGGCCGTTTCCTTGTGAGAATATAATTTTCAACACTAAAGCCCTTCAATTTTACACTGGAGACAAATTTCTGAGCTCACTGTCAAGAAAATATGAATACAAGATTGTAAAATTACTGCTGAAATAATGTAACTAAAAATCAGCCACAAGAAAAATTATACTGGTTGAATAATTAAACATGAACTAAAACAGCCCAGTTTTAATAAAATGGTGATACACTCTCCTTCTAATTTTCTTTGTTTAAGAACATGACATAATGTATTACCTTCTATGGCACTATCTTTAACTAAAAAGGCAAAGAACACACTAAATAGACTGTACAGGGGGGTCCAAAAGTCTGACAGCAATCATGAAAATGCTTCTGTCTGGCATATTTTTCAATTTAACACAAAGGTTTTCATTACAAATGATATTATCAGCAATAACTTGAGTGAAAAGTAGAATCTTAGAAATATTTATATGAATTCAGAATTTCTTAGTATTTGGTATGTCCCCCTTATTGCTTTAATGACAGTGTGCACTCGAGCTGACACAGACTCCACAAGTTTGTGTAAAACCTGATGATCCATGTTCAAATCCACTGGTGTATCATCTGAACACATGCTTCAATAGAAGGGATAAGTCTCATGGAAAATCTGACCTTTTGTACAAAGAAGTTAACATGGCCAATAATCACAAATTTGCTTACATTTGAATAGGGACCTAGAAATGAAACGAATAGTCAAGATGTTGCACAATTCCATCTATTTCCAGTTTTAAATAAATAAAAAAAAAAAACAATCCCAGATTTTCAGTGTGGTCTCAGACTTTTGGACCCCATTGTACCTTTTGGGTTTTCGTTTATGTCAAATCGATAGATGTCAAGTATACTTCTGTTCCCATCTCTCCCTTTAGGAAATCAATATGCTTAATCAGTCCCCAGTTTGACTCATTCATCTGTCTGTCCCTTGGCTTTATCTATCTCTCTCTCCCCCCATTGTGCTGAATTTTTAAAAAGGTCCATCTGCATTCCTTAATCACCTGTCCGATCTCAAGGTTAATTAGTGAGCGCAACTGAATTAATGGAACTGTGGGGGTGCAAGTGGGAGAGGAGGCCTGTCACACACAGGACAGCAGAAGTGCTCTGCATGTACCTCTAATTCAATAACACGTACGTGTGTGTGTGTGAGAGAGAAAGAAAAGAAAGAGAACGATTGAGACATACAACTGTGGCACTGAAATTTTTTTAAAAAGTGTCTCAGAGACAGAAAAATAGTCATGCTCTTTGGTTGTAACCTATCAAAATCTGTGTCAAAATGAGCAAGAGAACATGCTGGACTGAAAAAAAAAAAAAGCATTCTGTGGATCCAGAAATAGCCTTCTCAGTTATAATAAAAGTCAAAACTACTCAATTTGAAACTATTAGATCTTTTGTTTCACCCAGTTTCAGTCAGCAGTGGTGTTTTTTTAAAATAAATAAATAAATGATACGCGCGAAACGGTCTTTCTGGGAGCAGATTTCATGTCCAGGCAACAAGCAAACAAGCATGTTCAATATGTAACCAGAGAAAGGAAAAAAAAATTACTCCTCATTGACTTCTGCAAAACAAGCATTTTCATTTGGTACGTAGCTATGGTTAAATGTAATGTGCTTCATGTTGCTGTGACACACCTCAATGCTCTACCTATAGCATGTGCTACTTATTATAAATCCCACCACCTGCTGCACTACACACATCGCTGGTTGATGGTACAACATTTTTTATTAGCCAGATTAATTAGCATGAACAGACAACAGACTTTTTTAGAATCGGGAACAGGCAGGTATGTGTAAACAACCTGCTATAAGTAACAGTCATGTTAAACATATCAAGAAAAAATTCTAAATATATTCAAATATATTTTATGTACGATTTGAGGACAGAACCCCTCTTTTCATAACGTTGATCAACGTCTCGCTGACTCTTTTAGAAGTCTTCTTTGTTAGAAGAGGAGAATAATCCTATACTCTGTATTAACGCACTTACGTAACTAGCAAAAAAGCTGATTATTAGGTTTCCAGGCAACCAAAACATGGGACTGAGCAGCACAGTGGGCTAGCTAATAAATTTATAATTGGTGATATAAGTGATAAATCATCCCTTGATGGATGAGAAGTTATGTGTATAATCTTTCATGGATATTTTGAAAAAAATCATAGACGGCTTGTGAGAGGTGTAATGGATCTGAAATGGTTAAAAAAAACTCCAAGCTGATCTATAACTACATTTCCAGTCTTTCTCCACTACTTTAATCAGCGTTATATCGCAGAATGTTGCTGTTGGAAGAGGACCAGCTGTCTCCAAATACAGCTCCAAAAAATAGCTTTCCCAGGGAGAATCTGTCTGGGCTTTCTGTAGTTTTTGCTTTAATTATCACAAAACTTCAAGGTGTTTCGACTTCATTTTTAGCGCCCTGGAGGGCATGAGGGAGGTTGTTAGCATGCAGTGTCAGAAATGGAGGCGTTTCTGCTTGACAAACAGCACTGAATTATCGGCCAGATGATTTTGGAGGAATTCAAACCCTTCTCACTGCTGTGTGTGTGTGTGTGTGCCTTATATATGTGCCCATAATAAAGCCTGCAGTGACATCGTGGTCTGAATCCATGGTACTACAACAAGAGTACCTGTTTTATGTCATCATTTATATAAAAAACTTCATTCTTTATCTTTTTTTTGCCATATTCATAGTCCTACCCAACACCTACATAAGCTCTTCATGACAACTGACATAAACTGACAGAATGGCTTGTTACAGCAGGCATGTTGTAATAAACATGTTATGTGTTTAGTTTCTAGGCTAACGTTCTGGTTTCTAACTTATGTTACAACTAATGACAACTAGCTCTGTAGCACAGTCCACCTCTGGTATGACACAGACATAGAATAGTTATAAGATGACATAACTAACTAGCACAAGGGTGGGCATTCCCTGAAGATGCTCTGTGCGTCTCCTGAGAGTGGCACTTGGTGGACACGTCAGTGTGAAAACCTGCTGTATAACACTGTTACATTGTAAAGGATTTGACAATAACAGTCATAACAGTCATAACAATGTCATAACTGAGTTATGTATGTTTTCTCTAGTCATTAATTAAGTAATCAGCATATTTCTGCTTATAAGACTTGTCTTGAAACTGTCATGACACTTAACATGACATGACACTGTCTGGTGTTCATGTTTGATGTGTTGCATCATGACCTCATGTGACTCTTACATAACAGGCATTCACTGGTATGACCTACAATGCCAGCTGTCATGACATTTCATTACAATCTTATATCAAGAAATGAAAAAAAAAATACCAAGTCACTTGACTCGGTTGTTATGTCAACTTGATGCCTATTAGAATATGGAATATGCTAATGTAGGTTAATATAATGTCAGTAATGGCTTATGGAGGTTTCATGTAGCCCTATGAACATGTTTTTTGTTTTCTGCACCATTCTGTATAAACACTGGAGACTGTAGTGTGTGAAAATCCCAGGAGATCAGCAGTTTCTTAAATATTCAAACCACCCTTGGCCTAGCACCAAAGTCATAGTCAGGGAGATCCCATTCTGATGTTTGATTTGAACTTTAACTGATGCTTTTGCCTGTATGTACATGATTTTATGCATTGCACTGCCACTACATGATTGCCTAATTGAATAATGTCATGAATGTACAGGCGTACAGATGTTCCTAATAAAGTGGACGGTAAGTGCATATGCGTGTGTCCTACCTCTATGTGTTTGTATGCAGTAGGCAAGTCCTGGAGGAGGAAGGAATAGGAAGAGGATGGGGTTCACGTTCTAATCATAGACAGCGATTACGCAGAGATAGGATTAAAATATGGCTTATGATATAGGTGAGAGAAGAGATAGTGGAAGAAAGTCAGAGGAGAAGATGCAGAGAGACAGAGAGAGAGAGAAAGAAAGATGAGAGGTAGAACGAGGGGATATGGTGATGGCGACTGATGGTGTTTGGAGGTCAGGGGATGATGACTGTGTTCATGGCCTGAATACTGATGCAGCTCAACTATGACATTTGAACACGGCCTCCCTGCAGGCTCAGCTGCTCTGGTCTCAATGACTCAGTGGGTGTGTGTGTGTGTATGTATGTATGTGTGTGTAAACACTCTGATGGACATCCAGAGGAAAAACAAATGGATAAGCCAAAGGGAAAAAATTCGACATAAAAAAAATCGGACCTTTTCAAACACTCAGGACCAGACTCTTGGTTGGACTTTATCACCCTCCACAGGGTCATATACATAAATAATGGCCCTCTTTTCCAAGGATGTTTGCATTACATGAATGAAAACTAGCTTTGCTTAAACATCTGGGCCATTTCCAACCAGACTTTATGCTTGTATTATTATGGAAAAAGGACGCCTTGCTATGGCAACCCCTCAGGCCAGAGGTGCTGTGCTGTGTACTGTGCCCTTGACCATCAGTAATTAGGGCACTTATCTCGTTCAGTGAGTGATGACTGCACAGTGATCTATGTGTCCATTTCAGACGAGCTGTTCTGATTAGATTACACGGTGCATACAATAACCAGAGTCCGGGACAGAGAGGGGGCAGCAAGGTCGTACCCAGGATAGATTGCCTTTCTCATTCCCACAAGCCTCTGCAAATCGAGTGATGACCATATACAGAAATGGTCTCCTTCTCTTTCATTCATTCTCCTTTTCTATACCATGACTTTCAATCACTTCTCATTCAATCTGTCTTCTTTATACTAGTCCCCTCATTCGACATCGAAGCTGACAGCAGGGCTAAATAAAGTAAGCACATAAAGGTCAGTTGTGTCAATAGCAAGTGTATTGTAGACCAAAAGTGGCCCAACTGCTACATTTAAGGTTTTTACAGCATTTGGAATCTGAGCCAAAATTGCCCAAACACATCCAACCACATTTAAATGACTTGTGGCTAGTCTTGGAGCCAGAGGTCTAGCTTTCTCTAGAGAGTCTGGTACATTTAATCAGTAAACACTGGCAAAGAACTGTCTATTTTCACAAATACAGGCCCTTTGACTGACATTTTAAACCGACCACATGACTTCCTGATCTGACAGCAAATACTCAAGGGTATCTTCGCCAGAGGTTAAAGAAATCAATGAAGAAAATGATTAGCTTCATGACATTATAAAGTTGAAGAAAAAATGTGCAAAATACAGAATGACAATAATTGCCATTGCAATCTCCTCAGTTCTGAGCCAGGGATAAACTGACCCGAAAACTAAGACAGACAGCGAGACTCGGCCCACCCCTCTATAGACGGCTGTCATCTTGCTAATCCACAATCTCTGGCTATGCTACTTATGCAGATGTTATGTGGTATCACACAGCTGTTTTACTTAACGGACATGCTGAAATAAATGTTAAAGAATTTTCATCATTACAAAAAGAAAAAGTTCACAAAAATTAGTTAACTAGTGTCAGCTTGCTATTAACTCTTGCTAAGCTAGCTAAGCTAAGGACTGCCACTGGAGTACATTGGTGAAACATAAATACAATAGCTAGCTAGGTAACAGGTTGTTAAAATAAGGTATATAGCTAACTGGTTAGTGTCGCTAAACATAAAGAGCAACAAGCAAGGTAGGTCATAGCTACTACAAATGTATACAAATATGTGTTAAGAAGAAAATAAGGTAAATAATCCACCATTACACCGAGAGGCTATTAGCTAGTAACCTGATACATGATACTGATAGCATGCTTAAAAACTTATTTAGCACTTACTTTTAGTGAATGAGACTATTTTAAGACAATGGCTTACTTTAAAAAAAAGAAATACAAAGTTTTTAAATGAAACATTTTCCTCAAGATGCTAGCATTGCTGCTAACAATGAATTAAAGTTACTATAAGGGCTGGTTAGCAAGATTATAACTCTGTTTAATCATTATTAGCATCACTACTTTGTATTATTTTAAAGAGAGCTATGTTCAGTGTATTAGCTGCTTACAGTCCACCCAACCCCCACCTGGTATTCGTGGCTTTTAATGGTCAAAAACCACCTATGAGATCATAAAGGAACAAATTAGTGGATGTCTAAGGTTCTATTAGACAAAGTGCAGCTCCATTAGACCACCTCCTGACTCGTTATGATCTTAAGTCACTCACAGCAGGTAAAAGCTGACAGAGCAACTGTCCTCCAGCATTAGCCGAGCAATTACACACAATGCACTGGATAATGACATATGTGACTGTGGTAAAGAGGATGTGGAAAAGCATTTGAATAAAGGTGCGTGATGTACTTGTGTAATAAGTGAATGCGACTATCAAAGCGTGATAGTTTAAGTGTGCTGGGGTTTGCGGGGGGTTAGGGGGTAGATAAAGGCTAAACACAGCCATTAGGCAACAGCAGCAGTGCATGTGGGATGCTCCATAATTAGGATGGAAGAATCCTGTTTGGGACAGGATGGAGGGAGGAGAATGGGGGAGGGACGGGGGGGCGGAGATGCAGAGTATGCAGAGGTGGAGAGCCCTCACGACTGTGGAGACGAGCAAATGAGCAGCAATTAGTACTGGAGAAAAAGCTGTTAAGCAGCCCAGCGAAGGCAGCCTGCCCACGCTGGAGGATGCACGTGTACATACAGACACATTCACGTACGCTGCTTGTGCACACTCTGACATGCTTGCATGCACATGCGCTAAGTGCTAAGTACTAGCCACAAAGCAGCTCAGGGTAAAATGTTCAACAGGAAATGAACTGTTGGCATTTGCCAAGACTCACAGATCAAAACTAATCATGTAATAATGACATAAGCACCTCCTTGAAACACATTAAATATGTTTATGTTGACGTATTCGTCATGTGTTTAGTCATGTGTCTGGTGCTAATTTTTTGATTGGTGCTGTATTTCATTATTCCTGTGAGAAGTTAGCGGTTGTCTGCTGCTTAACATCACCAGGGGATGTTGCTAGTGCAGTTACAATGGAGCAAGCATCCTTTCACACTCACCATTTTCCAGAGAAGTTCAACATCAAATTAATGGAAAAATTCCAACAAAGAAATAATGGAGACTCAAAGTTCCAGAATGCAATGCGGCTATTTGAGTTAAGCAGAGACTCGTCTTTGCTAATTAGTGATCTACGAGATGGCAAGTGCGATGGTGTTGACTGCAGTATTAGCATGAAAATTGAAGATTTGGATGCTAATCTGTTTGAGTGTACAGATGAGGAGGTGAGAGAGCTGGACAACCTAAAGGTCTAAAACACTGCTGCATTGCTCTCTTTAGGTAGACATCAGCTGGTAGCTGAAAGGCATTGTGGGTAACCTTTAACCAAAGTGAAAACTGACCAAAATGTAAATGAAAGATGTTTAAACTAAAAATGTCAGCTCAGAATTTCATTGTAAAATAAATCTTCCATACACCATATTCCTTTATGCTTATACATACGCCTACACTGCATAAACCCAACCACCCGCACACACAGACGCACACAGACAGACAGACACACACACACACACACATCATTTACTGGTTTGCCATTCATTTGTGTAAAGAAAGACCGTGAGAACTCCAGTGTGTTGCTATGGAGATGTCAACCAGGGGAACCTGATTCGTTCCCTAATTCAGCCATATCATTAAAATGGAGTGATGAGCTTTCAGCAGGTTCAACTTGTACCATCTTTCACACTTTGTCTCGCAACATTTCGCTGCATAACACAGTCTTGGAATGTTAAACATGGTGTAACAGCCAAAATGTGTGCAAGTGTCTATTTATAACATACTGGTCATCATGATGTGCACAGCAATACCC
>CM040474.1:4545916-4589811 GCA_022758105.1 Pangasianodon gigas | reverse complement strand
AAGCCATTATCTGTCCAATCCGAATAATGTATTCATATACGGCTGCATTCCTACTTCCTGGAAATGGTCTTAAAAAAATGTATTCAAATGCATCCATCTTGGCTTGGCATAAAGGAACTCTATTACTTTAAGAGCTATTAAATCCACGCGTCATTGCAAAGGTATTTTAAATGAAGTTGCTCTAGGGATGAGTGCTCCAGTCTGTAATTGAGTTGCTTTGTTATAACCCTAGAATCCTTGTAATTGTGTTTTCGCTGGAGTATTTTGCTCTCTGTAGAAATGCAAAGTGGCTTCAATATCATTTGAATGCCAGAGGGATCTGTGCATAAAAATCATTCAGGGTGAATATTAAAGTCACCGCATTTTTATTTCCCTTCATCCAACCCCCTCATTTACTACGATAACAAGGCGCACGTTTCATAGCCTGATGACGCAATTGCTCGTCCCGATAAGGCCCAGACCTTCAAAGAACAAACAGCAGTGGTTCATCCTCGTCACTGAGCACACTGCTGACTGAAGATCTGAAACACCTTAAAAAAAAAAGTGTCACTGAAAAAAAAAATAGACCCAAACCTACAGGTGCTCACCTAAGGGTTTTCCACCAGTTCAGCTTTGTATTTAGATCTGTAAGTGTGTGTAAAATTAGAACATTGAGGTTACACCAGTGGAAATGTCTGGTAGAGCCAGAGCAGAGTTAATTAACACAGAGCCGGGGGAAGGTCCAGGTTCCAGCAAGACAGCATGTCATTGTAGAACAGACTCCGTTTCAGTGGTGCATGCCTCTTATTAAAATTTATAATGCTTTAAATATTCTTATCAAGATATGCTGCATAATGACAAGGCTGAGTTGAGGGAAATGTGAATAGTTAATAGAAATTGAGCTCATCAGTATTCAGACCTCAAAATTAACTACAAATTTCGCCCAAATCAAGGCATGTCTCGTGTTCACATATAAAACACTATGGAAAGCCATGAGCAAAATATTAAAGCGCTGTTGGATTCTTGATTCTGATTGTTGATTAATTTTCTGGCAGTAGTACCAGCTGTAATTCAAATCACTTTATAGATTTATATTAAAGTTCTAATACAATATAGTTTCTATAGTAGCAACTTGCACAGCGACTTGTGAGTTAGACGCTCTACATAAACTAATAAAAAAAAAAAAAGTATCTATTTGTTGATATGGTGCAGTTTTCCGTGGTATATTTATTACCAGTGTCAGAAAGCCTCCAGTATCAGAAGGTCTTCAGGATAAAGGAATTTGGTAACATGACAAGCTTTTTTTTTGTGATATTAACTTCAAGAGAGGGAAAAATGAGAGGCAACAACTATTTACAGTAGCTGTTCTAACGAAAGCAATAAAACAAAATAACTTCTTTCATGGACGTTCCACAACATTAAACATAACTATAAATGGATAAAAGTGATAGTCCTTCTTTAATGAATGAAGAGTATCATCTTTAGCAAAGATACTATATATGGTATAAGAGGTATAAAACTCTTCAGGACATTCTGTTATAGGAAAATAATCAACTTCGGGGAGGTAACAGCAAGTCTGTTTCATGTCGGGGTGCATCACACCACCGTGTGTGAAAAACTAGTCTGCTTATGCATTATTATTCTAATCTGCAGTGTATTACTATGTACTAGCGTGATCATTTATAAGCTGGCAGCCAATTAATATGGGTATATTCCAGATTAATTAATCAATATTAATTAATCAATAAAGGTATATCTTATCTTAATAAATTTTCTAAAATTAACAAAATTATCATTAAGTCTCTTTTCATGACTATCAACCTTAATATATTCTCAGTATTTTAAGCTATTAGACGTTATTTAAAATCTTGCTTAACATATTAGTCAAAACTTTTTTTTTCATTATCTCTTGCTTCTATGCTACATCATATTCAATTTGAGAGAATATTTCAGCCATAACATGGATTCCACCTATTGTATACCTAATTTTATGCCAAGCTGCCAGCTCTAACAGCCCCCATTGCCTCAGGGTATTAAAAATGATAATTAGGATGTGAAATTATTATAATTAAATTTCGGGTGCTGCGAAATAAATATATTTGGGATTTAAATACTTGTAGAATGTGCAATAAAATTAAAGTGAAGCATTGTGTTACATTTTATTTGCGTATATATATATATATATATATATATATTGGGGGGGGGGGGGGGGGCAACACTGAGAATAAATGGTACACCCTACACCAAAGTACATCCAATTATTAACACCAATTCTTACATACAGTCTTTACATAAAAGCTGACAAAGCCTCGCTGTCTGAGAGTTCGATAAATTGCAGCACAGACGAAGCCCCCTGGTGCCCATGAAAGAGCAGATGGAAAGCACTAAGAGCCTGGGGTTGCTTGGTGCAGCCGGCACACTGGAGCCTGCCAGCCAGGTAGAGGCAGATTAGCATTTTTCCATTGCACCCCTAAAGAGATCCCATAAACACTGTCTAATACCTGACCAATCAGATTAACGAACCATGGCATGACATTGGATTGGTTTAGGGATTTGAAAGCTCTGCCTGCGATAAGACACAGAAGATGCATGTCTGACCCAATACTAGGCTAATCCTACAGTACTTGATTAACTAGAATCAGTTCAGATTCCATTTAACCACTTAAAAGTCTCAGGACCTTATGTCATGCTAACATTTCCCATTAATTTTACTCCAGTTAATAAATACATCATGAGAAAGAACAAGTAGAATATTTACACGCTTTAAGACGTATTAAGGTTAGATTTTGTTAGCTAAACTAGACTCACCAGCTCACACACCAGAACAGATTTTAGAGCTTTTTTACAGCAACTATTAGAGCTTGGTGAAAATCAGTTTACTAATATTAACATTCCATGTGTATTATCAGTGTTATTGCTGAAAATACAATATTGTCAATAACTTAATGGCAACTGTATTGTTAATTTTCAACACTATTTGAGCGCAGATATGTCTCTCTGTCAGCCGCCAATCAGATCAAGCTACGGAGCAGAAACGGCTGGAATTGATTATTCACGTCAACCAATGAAAATTGCTGGAAGGCGGAGCTCCCACACCTTCCGCATGAGTGTGGACTTGGATGATAAAGTAAGTTTCTAAACCTTTTTTTTTTTGCCTAATTATTTTAATATAATTGTTAACATGTTTGTATTTTCCTAAATCCTCTATTGCAATAGTAATAATTATGTTTCCTATTATTATATTTTGATAAATTTGTCCTCACACCACACACAAGACTACTAACCCACTTCCACAGACGAACCAGTTGAATGTGATGCACTAGGATTTTGGAGAAAGTCAGACAGAAACAGCATGACGGAGGAAAAATACTGATACCTACCATTTCACAGTCAATGTGACAATGTGGTCATTTCCTCCCAAACCCCAACATTTATTGACTCTTCCTCCTCTTGTCATTATGGGTCTATTCATCTACAGTAAATATTCTGTCTTTTAGGTGTGTGTGTGTGCACTCACTGATCTCTAACTGTCTCTGGATCCGGCCCTTGCAGCGCTCCCTGTAACTCGATTGCGTCGCGTTGTACTCTGACATCACCTCCACGAATTTACGTGACAGAGTGGAGTGCTGGGAAAAAAAAGGGAGAAATTATCAGAGAGCTAAAACGTGACCCGAGTGATGTTCTTGTACCAATATGGCAATAAATTCAACACTTTATCTACTCTACAAGCTCTACATGCTCTACAAGTGAAAATGTAGTTTAGTGCTATACCACCGGCATACCCTGCTTGGTATATTAAGTGATACCAAGTTACAGCCTCATATTACACTTCATGGAAGAGGCTTGAAATTTTATTGATGTAGTAGTAAAATATGTAGCAATTTCATAGTTTAATAAGGCTGGTTAAATTTAGTGCATTTAATTTAGGCACAAGTTTAATGATGATGAATGTCTGCGTGATTTAGTACAGCTTAGACAGAGATAGTGACAAAAGATCCGTTTAAAGCCATAAATTTTAAGCATTGTGTATTTTTATTTAAAACAAATTCCTTATCAAATTCCTTATTTGTAATTAATGCACTGTATTATAATTGAGAACAAGGAATTGAGAACATTAGATTAGCTCTGGAAGAGAAAGTCAGTAGAATAACAAGAGTTAAAAGCTGTTCTTCACAGTTTTGTTTTACATTATATTACTGAAATTATTCAAAAATAAAAGAGGAAAAAAAGAGAAAAAGTTCTGTTAGCCAAACTGTTATTTCGGTCACTAAACTATCATAAAATGTATAAGTGAAATCCAATCACATGTCGCCAGCACACACTCGGCTTTAAAAAGGAATTGAGTTCATTAGATTGGATATCACCTAATTGTAACCACAACCCTTGGTTATTTATTCATTCTAACCCTATTCACTGTATTCATCTTTTCATTCTGAGAATAAATCCGCCACACCAACACACCCTATTCCGTGATCTTACGTTTTATTTTTGCGTAAACACGATGTTTTTGCAAATGTTGCATAAACAACATTTGCAAAAACATCGTCTTATGTCGCATATCACAGTACTTCCAGTGTAGCCCTGGGTTCCTGTCTAAAGTAGCATTAGTCAAGCTCACTCACTTGTGTCTTCCGTATCCTCAAATCAGCTGAAGACCTGTTCTGTCCTTCCTCCTGCTCGATGGTCTGCTGGATACCTGGGAGAAAAACACCACACACTCAATATAAGATATATGATACATTCAAGTCTGAATTTTGCAGGTGTGGTGAGTGATTTGATACTACGCTCTATAATCTACATACTACACTTTGTTTTTGAGTATGTAGTGCTTAATTTTTGCTGGTTTGCAATGTTTTCGCTCGAACACTAACAATTTTTTATGAAACAGTAATGACAAGTTACCATGCGGTACCTCCAAATGAGCAAAAGGTTCAATTTTAAATCTCAAATTACATTTTATTTCAATAATCAACACTAGTACATTGTCTGGATATTAAAAGTGTAGTACGTCAACACTGTATCAACACAGTTCTATGTTTCGTGGTATCCCAGGATCTGTAAACAGGAGACATACACTAAGAGACAAGCATTCTAGCCTAGGCAGCATGTGTGTATATGTTTTGTGTGCATGGCTTTGGAGGAAATGCTGAGGGTATGGGCCTGTATTTATTTACATCACATCATTTAGATATAAGAAAATCTCTAATACGTTTGAACACAAAATATACACAACCTGATCTTAGCTTTCTGTATTTTGTCTTGTTTACTGTTTTGGTCCTGTCTCCGCCTCTCGTCCTGTGATTGGTTTGTTCCCCAACTGTGTGCACCTGTTCTGTGTTTATTCCAAGTATAGCAACAATATCCACAGGTGGAGGATGTTGTACTTGCCAGAGGCAAGTGGTGGAGTGATGACATCTTCATCTGAGGCAGTGTGGTGACATCCTCAGCAGAGTCAGGAGGCAAAGTAATGACTTCTTCATCAGCAGTGGAGCAACAACTCTGGCAATAATGTTGCTGCTCTGCCCGTACTACAATGCCTTGTTGCTAATGTTGGAGTAAATGCAGAACAGGTGCACACAATTGTGGAACAAGCCACTGACACGACGAAGGGTGGAGATAGGACCAAAATAAAAGTGTTCGTTGCCATGGGAACCGTAAATCTGTGAAAATCACCAACTTGCTGCCCAACACTTCCTTGTCTTGTTCTTAGTGTAATTTCTTGTCTTGTTCCTACATGGCATCACACAACCGATCATCTGTTAGGAGTAATGATACTTCCAAGGCAGTGACTGTTATTGGCACAGCAGGGGTTAAATGTTACTGTCACTGTGTGTGTATGAGTGCGTGAGTATGTCATGTGTTTGCTATGTTGCTTGTTCTTAAATGGAGGTGGCTCTGTACAAGTTTGACAGGTCCTATAAGCTTGCACATGACTCAAATGTCAGCTCTTCAAATGACCAGCATCACAGGTCCTGGCCTTTTAGTGTTCTCAGGCGTGTCTTTGCTCACAGGAGACAACCATGCAGAAAACCATTAGAGCACAATGTCACAGAATTGAGGGACCTTGGGAAAACTCTGGTAGTTGTCTCCACACTCATTCAAAGGCACTACATTTGATGTCTGGAGTGCACATTTTGATGTGCATTATCAGATTTTTATACTACTGTGCTGCTGAATTCTTGATTCTGATTGGTCAGAAGCTGTTGATTGATTTTCACAGGGACTTATATGGCAGACAATCTTAATGGATTAAAACTTTATTAATTAAAAAATTGTTGATATGGTGAAGTTCTTTGAGGAGAAGTTTATTTAACAGTTTTGGAAGGAGTCTCCAGTGTCAACACATTGTAACAGTAAGATGTAAAGCTGTAAGTTTAAGTTTTCTAACACAAAAAGATGAAGGTCTTTGTGTTTTCTTGGTAACATACAGTACTTATTTTTCTCTTATTAGCTTCAAAATAGACAGAACAACCAGGGTAACACACTGGTGATGAACAGAATGAGTGAACAGAATGAACAGAATTTAACAATACATGAGTAAAAGAGAATAACGTGTCATTCTTTAATAATTAGAAATTGTTAACATTGTCAAATTGCTGTGGTATAAGAGAAATAAAACACCTGATATGCTATAACAGGAAAATAATCAACTTCCTGGTGGTAACAGTAACTCCGCTTTGTGTGGGGTCACACCAGTCAGACCATTGATTATTTTCCTATAACAACACATCCTGTTGTGTATTAATCCTTACTTAATTGCATACAGATTTTTAATGAATTCAGGAGGATCTTCAGGGGTACTGTACACCCTGCCTCCAGGAATCCATTCAACAATTACAGCTTCTCTAAAGCTCTAAATCTCATGCAAACACATGACTGAGAAGATTTCTATTCGTGACAGCTGACACAGAAATGAAGTGACAGCAAAAAAAAAGGAAATCCAGTCCTGACAGGCACACATAATGGTTCTCAAAGTGGAGTCTTCAAATCCTCCAAGAGTCTATGACGTATAGCCAGGAGCTCCGCAATTGTATTCTTATTACTTTTACCAACACAATAATAAAATGCCGAAGATTGCTATCAACTGCTATCAAAGTTGTTGTAGTTACTATTTATTTATTGTCGTTATAAGATTACTTGACAGGACACATGGTATAATCTAAAGCTCAAAAACTTTAAAAACGAGTATAGACAATATTACTCTTTGAGCATTGAGAGCTGACTCATGTGTGAGACGTTTTTTCTTTCATTCTTTTTTTCCCATAGATGTAGGCTATGCCATTACTCATTTATTCACTCATTTATCTTCAATATCCACTTAAATGCTTCCATGGAAACCTCTCTTCAACATCTGGGGTGTTTGTTCATTTGTATGAATGGTTAGACGCATGTTTGACTCTCAGCTGTGTGAACGAGGAGAGTGTATTATGGGAGGAGATCAATTGTCAGGATAAAAGGAAATAAATCTTTTTAATGAAGCAGAGACACGATGGCACAATAACAATGCAGGGATGGTTACTGCTTTTATCACTGCACAATTGTAGTGCCATGCTATGAATTATTGAAATACATTTTGCGAAATGCAATGTGTGGTAATTTGGTAATTTTTTTTGCTAAATAGAAGATAGAGTAAGATATGAAACAAAGAAGAACAATTGCAGGTTATTAAATCTCATACTTTTTACAGTTTAGGGAAAAAAGGCAAATAGCTGTTTCTGATTGAATTGTTGGTGCGCCAAGTCAAATGATCTGATTCACTGAAACGAGCCAGAATTCCCATCATTGCATTGTGCCCACTACTTTATAATGATTGGCTCCATTTTTTTGCCCAAAGACATTACAGTCCCACATTCATTGAAATGCAAGACAAAAGTAGACTATATAGCCAAAAGTATGTGGACAAATGACCATCACACCCATATGTGCCCATTCCAAAACCATGGGCATTAACATGGACTTGGTCCACCCTTTGATGTTCTAATAACCTCCATTCTTCTGGGAAGAATTTCCACTAGATTTTGGAGCATGGCTGTGGGGATTTGTGCTCATTCAGCCACATGAACGTTAGTGAGGTCTGGCACTGATGATGGGTGAGGAGGGCTGGGGTGCAGTCAATGTTCCAGTTCATCCCAAAGGTGTTTAATGATGAGGTCAGGTTTGGGCTCTTTAGTTTCAGTGAAGGGAAATCTAAATGTTACAGCATACAAAGACATTCTAGACAACTGTGCGCTTCCAACTTTATGGCACCAGGTTGGGGAAGAACCACATATGGGTGTGATGGTCAGGTATCACAGTCTATGTCCTTTCCCCTTCAGTGAATTTGCTTTTCTGTGAAGTAAATTTTATTCACATTTGGCCTGGCCACTGACTTTCCGGTGTCTCCTGTATTACTGTAACAAAAGGTAAAAAAATGTAAATACTACAGCTAACTTGTAGATGTTAGTGCGTCTCTATACCTGTATAGATGATAACATTCACAAAAATACTATTAACAAGTGTGGCTTTTAAAATGATTTTTAAAACAAAAAAATAGTTCTTTTTAAAGAGCAAACATTCTGTAGAACAATACAAGGACATGATGATCAGTGATTGTGTTCTTGGACTGCCATTGCAGTCTCTGCAACTAAGCAGATAACCATCGTCTTGGCTTGGATGGTTTTCATACTGCGAATTTTCTATTGCATTTCACAACTAATTCATTTCAAAGGAAAAAGCTGAAAACGTTTGTGACAAAAAAGTCTGAAATGAGATAACTGTTAAATCTTCTTTGCGAACAAGACAGAGTAACTGACACCAACTGTGCAAACACGGACACACACTTTCATTTTCTTTACGCAGGAAGTAGTATTGCTGAACAGATCACCACACTCCTGTGCATGTGTGTGTGTGTGTGTGTGTGTGTGAGTGAGAGAGAGAATTTCTGTCTACTCGACTGGCCTAATAAACAAAACCAGATAAAACAGGGAAAATATTCCCGTGTGGTTCCTGCCATCTCTCATTCATTGCACTCCTGTGCCCATTTGTGTGTCTCACTCCCTCCACCAATCAGCTCTTTCATTAGCCTGTCATATGGCTGCAGCTGTGCTGTGGAGGCTAAAGACTGAAATATATTGGAACGCAGCGCCTCCACCATCACGTTAACTATTCATCACTCATTAGTCACAGCTATCACAGTGACAATAAGAGCCGAGGCCTCGATCAGTACCGGCAGGGAAGCATTCTATTGCTCTCGTCTCAGATGTCTCGGATGTCTCAGATTCAGCGGAAGGAGAAGGGCAATGGGTTTATTTACCTTTCTGAATGGAACTGAGCATTTTTCTAATTACACAGTGTTGTGTTTAGATCTGAAGTACAAGGACTCACTCTTTAACTTGGAGCGCACTTTGTTAGCCAGCTTCTTGATGTCTGTCATCAGCTCCTCCAGTTCTGCTTTCGTTTCTGTGTAAAAACAGAGAAAATGTAAAAGAGCAGGGGAGTTAGATTCATTAACATGGTCTGCCCTACTGAGAAGGGTCTTTTTGCAGTCCATTATCCATCTAGATAACATTAGCAGTGAATATTATGTACTTCTATAAAAATAACTTAAAAATCTCCCAGAAATCATGTCAGGTTAATGCATTATAGCTTTCTGGCTAGCATTAGAAGTAAATATTATTGACATCTAGGAATTTGACTTAAAAATTGTCTCAGAAATCCTGTCAGGTTATTTTAGTTTAACTAGAAGTAAACGTTTATAAACATTACTTAAAAATACTCTTGGAAATCCTGTCAGGCTAACTTAGGCTAGGTATGTAGCTAGCATTACAAGTGAAATTAACAACATTTATGAATAGGACTTATTTTCTTTAGGAAATTTGGTCAGGTTAGCTCATGTTAGCTAGCTGGCTACTGTTAGAGGTAAACCTTTATAAAGATTAATTAAAAATCTTCTCAGAAATGCTTTCAGGGTAGCTTGGGTTAGCTAGATAGCTAACATTACCAATAAAATTATCAACAGTTATATGCATATGATTTAATTCCTTTCAGAAATTCTGTCAATTCTGTCAGAATTCTGTCAATTCTTGGGTTAGCTAATTAGCTAACACTGACACTGAAAGTATGAATGTTTATGAAAACAGTCAAGCTAGTTAATGGTATCTAGCTGGCTAGTGTTAGCAGTAAATACTGTAGCATTGATAGAGTCCTCTTAGAAATCATCTTTTGTTAGCTAGCTAGCTCAGAAAATCATATGTATATATATATATATATATATATATATATATATATATATATATATATATATATATATATGCACATATGAATGGCAATGAATTCATTTTTTCTACTAAGACTTCTATATATTGAATTAATGACAATCATTTTTAACAGTACTCAAAATACTCAATATAGCTCAAATAATCTCAATTATTAGCAATATAAATAATAGTCACATAATTAGACACCTTCCCATGACTGTTGGCTCAAATGCAAGTGTGGCGTGTGTGCACAGGTAGGAATATTAGTGTGACTAAGGGATATGTGTGTATCGTACACACTCTGTGTGGTAAGCTGTCCTTGAGCCATGGTTTCCATGTGTGCCTCCGGGGGCGCACATTGACACAGCTCTATCACAGGCACTGACTGCTCAACTCACTCACTCACTCACTCATACACACACACACACACACACACACAGTAAGGAAAAGAGAAGGAAAAGACTGCGTGCTTACTGCCACATTGCAATATCATCAAACCTGAATACTCATTCAGTATTAAATTATTAATTAATTATTCAGTAGTGAAACTAGTTGTAAAGGTAAGTACTTAGGGGTTGTATATCTAGGCCAACTTACAGGTCCTGTGAACTTATGAGGTTATGTACATCTGCTAGAACAGTATTTTAAAATTACAAACAGAATTCTGCCACCAATTATGCACAGGCAAAGAGAATTGTATTCCTGTTTCACATCTGAACTTCTCTTACGATCATTGTATGATCCACATACAGTACACAATGATCACAAGAGTTGTTCAGATGTTTAGCTTTGTGTATACGTTTTACTGTAAATAATGAAGTTGAGCCCAATTTCAAACAAATATTTGATTTAAGTACTATTAATGCCGGATTATTTTGTACATAACAGTGGAAAAGCAGTTAATAAAGTTGTGACAAGCATGTGTTATTGCATCATGAATATTAAGAGCCAATCATTTTTCAGTATGCAAATGCAAGCTATGCAACACTGATTTACCATAAGAAGTAAACAGGAAGGGGTGTATAAGGCCTCATCCACACGTATATGGATATTTTAGAAAATAATATATTTTTATTATATTTTAATTATATTTTTTGGGTCAGCAAAAAATGAACCTTTTTGAAAACACCCTCCATAGTGGAGACATTTTACAACTCTAGACAGGAAAAATGTAAGTTTTTGAAAACCCTGATGTCTCATCATGAACCTGCACATATCCATTGCAAATTTGTTTGTGTTATGAATGTGCTATTACTGCTATGGCTGCTGATGTTACTTCTGTTACTTCGTGGTCTGTAATTTCTTATTTGGTAATGTGTTTGCCTTTTAATTTCGGTTTGTTTTATTATTACACCTTCATGCGGAGGTGCCAGAATATGCTATTAACTGCACTGTTTCTGAGTCTACTGCTCTGGCATTACAAAGCACACTGAGAACCAAGATTTTTGGATAAGACCCGCGCAAACACTTTATATTCAAGTGTAACCTTATGCAGTAGTTCCTCCTCATCATCAGTGCACACATATGAATCCTTGTGTTTTTCATTTTTTGTTTTAGAACTTTTGGCAATTTTGTTATTTTTCCTTCTGTTATATTTCACCGTCTCTACTACTCAATACACATGCTCCTAATGTTATTATTTAGTAATGTCGCTGCCATATGAATAGATGGCAATAATGTCGCTGCCATATGAATGGATGGCAGTAATGAAGCTGCCATATAAATAGATGGCAGTAATGAAGCTGGAATATGAATGGATAGCAGTAATGTCTCTGCCACATGAATACATGGCAGTAATGTCGCTTCCATATAAATAGATGGCAGTAATGTCACTGCCATATGAACAAATGGCAGTAATGAAGCTGCCATATGAATAAATGGCAGTAATGTCACTGCCATATGAATAGATGGCAGTAATGTCTCTGCCACATGAATAGATGGCAGTAATGTCGCTTCCATATAAATAGATGGCAGTAATGTCACTGCCATATGAACAAATGGCAGTAATGAAGCTGCCACATGAATGGATGGCAGTAATGTCACTGCCATATGAATAGATGGCAGTAATGAAGCTGCCATATGAATAAATGGCAGTAATGTTGCTGCCACATGAATAGATGGCAGTAATGAAGCTGCCATATGAATAAATGGCAGTAATGTCTCTGCCATATGAATAAATGGCAGTAATGTCTCTGCCATATGAATAAATGGCAGTAATGTCTCTGCCATATGAATAGATGGCAGTAATGAAGCTACCATATGAATAAATGGCAGTAATGTCTCTGCCATATGAATAGATGGCAGTAATGAAGCTGCCATATGAATAAATGGCAGTAATGTCGCTGCCATATGAATAGATGGCAGTAATGAAGCTGCCATATGAATAAATGGCAGTAATGTTGCTGCCACATGAATAGATGGCAGTAATGTTGCTGCCATATGAATAAATGGCAGTAATGTCTCTGCCATATGAATAGATGGCAGTAATGAAGCTGCCATATGACTAAATGGCAGTAATGTTGCTGCCATATGAATAAATGGCAGTAATGTCTCTGCCATATGAATAGATGGTGGTAATGAACCTGGCATATGAATGGATAGCAGTATTGAAGCTGCCATATGAACAGATGGCAATAATGTCTCTGCCACGTGAACAGATTGCAGTAATGTCGCTGCCATATAAATAGATGGCAGTAATGAAGCCGCCATATGAATAAATGGCAGTAATGTTGCTGCAATATGAATAGATGGCAGTAATGTTGCTGCAATATAAATAGATGGAGTAATGAAGCTGCCATATGAATAGATGGCAGTAATGAAGCTGCGTGTGCACGTATGTGAGTGTGTACACATTTACATATGAACCTTAAGACCCATGTGGCACCATACTGAGCAGGAACATCAGAGACACTAGCCATCTGTCTGTGTTATACTCTTGCTTCTTCTTTCCCCAATTGTTTCCATCTCTGCACTTCATTTTGTGGTCTACTGATTATAAGATTCTCAGCTGTCAGACTATGTTCTATGACTATGTCAAGATTTTCCTCCTCTTATTTTTCTCAGTATCATTTTATCATTTGCTCTATTTCTTTTTCACAGAGGAACGAGACAGGAACAGACAAGCTAACAGAAGGATGAGGTCAGGCCGGAAGCTTGTAGATGACACGGGCATGTTATATAAGAGACAGAGTTAAAGAGACTGTTCAAACAGAAGGGAGCCAACCCATTAATCAACTTTCAGCTAACTGATAGAGAGGAAGGAGAGGGGACAGACAAGAACAAGTGAGAGAGATGCACAGACACAGAAATAGATCAAGACACACATTGAGAGACAGATCGTGTGTAGAGAGAGAAAGGAAACCGGAATTCTGAATTCACTGCTATAACCCATTAAGTTGGTTGATTGAAGTAGGTTTCTTTAGAATTGCTGAAAATCTGGATACAAATAAATGGCAAATAAATATTGAAATTTTTACAGGCATGAATAGGAGATGTAGTAACGTGTTGGAAACCAGATGTTTCGTAAATGATAAGCACACATTCGGCCATTTTCAAATCTAATTCTCTACTTAGTTAATATGTCGAACAAGTACCATTTAGGTTCAGCTCAGTGCTGTTGTTTAATTTTCCACATGGGAAATTTAGCTTGCAGCATGTCTCAACAGAAACAGACATATGTGTGGCAGTCTGGGAAAACCCATTAGATGTCTCTGCGGCTAAATTTTGGAAAACAAGTAAAAAAAATCATCTTTTGGCCAAAAGTGTTTTTTTTCTGCCTATAACATACTTTGATCACTACTTTAAGAAAACATCCATTTATTTCACCAAAATGAAGTGGAAATATTTTTTTTTTTACTTGCCATGAGTATCTTCCTGCAAAGATCATGTTGTTTAAGAAGCCAGTAAAAGTAAAATCTGTCTAAAGCTATCTAAATCCTTGCTAGCTAAGTGCGATTTCCTCACACAATGATTTTTCCGCTTTAATCAAGTTGTTGGATAGCTACGTGCCATGGAGAAACTGACATAACCCTAATCAATTCAGTCCCGTAATCAGAAACGGAACGGCTGTCAAAATGTCCATGAGTGTCTGCAGCAGAGTTGGAATGAAATTTATTAAAACTATTGGCACCTCAGTGCAGGACCACCAATGTGGTCTACAGGATCATGGCCTACAGGTTTAAAACTCCTGGCCTAGACTGGTGATCATGGAGGTGGTGATGGGGTAGCGCATGTGGTGATATTGGCCTTAGATAAACACGCTGATGTGTGTGATACACAAGGGCACTGAGAGCTTAGCTGCTCAAGCGTGTCATCTCATTCACCACTCTCTAATTGGGTTGGATCTTTGGCTGGAAATAGTGTTGTGTTGGATGAGCAGTGTCACACTTGGCTCGTGCATACCTTTTCCAATGGAGCTAGACCACATCTGGCCCTTTTACACCTCGACATCAGATAATGCTGAGCTCCACCTTGCGACTGTATATTGTTTCCAAACACCAGTTAAGTGTTGCACAAGCACTTTCATTAATCACGTTCATTTGGTGGAAAATCCGAATTCACACACCAACTGCCAATTTCCATCTTATTCTCCAAAAATTTTCTGTATATTTCACAGTATTTCTAAAGTATAATATTGCTAGGAGGTCGAGGAGCTTTGGACCTAAAATCCCATAAGCCCCTTTGGCAAAGGGCCTCAGCTGTAGCACACTGTGGCAATATGATATAATTGGAGCATCTGTGTGCGGCTATGAATGCCAGCTGACATTTCTGACAGCGCAGCACTGTCGGAAGAGATGAGTGTGTGTGTTAATGGGAAGAAAATTACCAGCACTCCGTCCAGGATTTATAGCACGCATAGCATCCAGAGGGATTTACAGATATCCCTCTGTCCTGTTCTTACTAAAATGTACAATACTAACAAGTCAGCAATGGGATTCTTCTGTGACCTGTAAAGAAAATGTATTTCCCAAGAAACAGCAAAGAAATACACATGAACTATGGAGAAAACTGAGAAATAGGTATAGTTTAGGGATGTAACCGAATACATAAGAATATATACACATATATTATTCTGAATTTTTGGTCTATTGTCAGTGGTTTGCTCCAGTAGCCTGACCTAAACATTGCCTTAATAAATAAATAGCTCCAAAATAAGCTCCAAAAAAAGTTTTGGCAAATATCTGAGATGGTTATATTAAGTCATTGTGATTTTAAGAAACATTTTGATCATTTTGACATACTGAACCATAATCTTGATATGATACACTTTCTAGAAACTACCTGTCTAGCTTCTGTCCTCTCATAAGGTCTCTCTTCCTTTTGTTTTGATTTTGGATCCATAGAGAAGAAGCCACAGAGGGTCCAGATTAAATATGGACGATAGACAGGGAAGAGACAAATGCCTGGGCTTAACACACACACACACACACACACACACACACACGTAAGTGCGTAAGTGCAGAATTGCAAACAAATTACACTGAGTGGAAAGAAATTTGCTGTCAGGCTCAAATGACTAAGTGGGAACTGGAAAGATTCCAACTTCCAAAAAGGAAAAAAAAAAAAAACATCTGAAGTTGCAACAAGTTGTTGCTAACCACCAAATTACGCTTGTGCTGGCACAAAAACAGAGCGCTTACTATCATATTTTCAAGATGTCATTGATTATATGAGTTCCGGGGGCAAAATTGTTACATCAATGAATAGAAAAGACCTGATTAACCATTTATTGCCGCTACAGAGTATGAGCAGTTATAGATGTCAGTGAAATTAGATTCAATCACTTCTTATATGTGTGTAATCCATGTATAGGAACGAAGGATGGAGATGTGTCTCTATACCGTATGTGTGAGTGAAGTAGCACAGCTTCCTAGCAATGCACTAATATAATCTCAGTGATAACTGACTGATTAGGTTCAGCATAATTACTTTCAGTTAAACTTTATTGAGAATCAAATCTAACTGTTTGGAGAGGTGATACCGAATAGATGGAGTAATTACTACAAAAGTTACTTCCTTGTGTTGCTCACGTATGTTATTGCATGCTAATTCAAGGAGAGTGTGTACACAATAGAGGGCTTATTGCTGCTGGATTTAGATTTTAACACACTTGTGATGATTTACACTGTCACTTTTGTGCAACTACTACAATCCTCTTTAGATTAATTGCATTAAGTGGAGTCATAAGATGTTTTTAGCAAAGCAAACACTATAACCATATCTGTTGGGGGAAAAAAAAGGTTAATAAAATTATAAATATAAGTTTATGATGTGTAGGCTAGCTAAACCAAGTTGTTTTTTGTTTGTTGGTTGGTTTTATTTTTGCATAATATGATTTTTGCATGTAGTACAATACAAAATATTTAATTTTATTCTTGCTTTTTACAGCATTACATCATTTCTAAAGGAATTCAATGACATTTGGACAAAAACTTGCTAGTCACTCTAAACTATTTAGATATATAATAACACTATATATATATATATATATATATATATATATATATATATACACACACATATACATATACATATATACACAGTGGAGCCCAAATGCTTCTATTTTACATTCTTTTCTAATTTAATACAACAATTTTCATTACAAATTATATTCTTGACAACAGCTTGAGTGAAAAGTAGAATCTTTGAAATATTGAGTTATGTTGAAATATCATGTATTGAGAGAATACATGAGTTTCTTAGTATTTTGTCTGTCCCCTTTTTTGCTTTAATGACAGTGTGCACTTGAGCTGGCATGGACTCCACAAGTTTGTGCAAAACCTTATGATCCATTTTAGATCAAATCCATCGGCGTGTCCTCTGAACACACGCTTCAATAGAAGAGATTAGGCATGAGGAAAATCTGACCTTTTGTACAAAGCAGCTAACATGGCCAATATCGCAAATGTGCTTACATTGAAATAGGGATCTAGAAACTGTGCGACATCTTGAATATTAAAATATTCAAGATACTGAACATTTACTTTCTTTCTTTTAAATATTTCAAAATTCTGAAACCTTCTGTTTATTTCCAATTTTAAATGAAAAAAAAAAACAGATTTTCAATGCGGTCTCAGATTTTTGGACTCCACTGTGTACAATCACTGTCCACTTTAATAGGAACACCTGTACACCTGCACATTTATGCAGTTATCTAATCTGCCAATCATGTGGCAGCAGCACAAAGCATTAAAATCATGCAGATACAGGTCAAGAGCTTCAGTTAATGTTCACATCCAACATCAGAATGGGGAAAAATGTGATCTCTGTGACCTTAACCGTGGTACGGGTGTTGATACCAGATGGGCTGGTTTGAGTATTTCAGAAACTGCTGTTTCCTGGGAATTTCACACACAACAGTCTCTAGAGTTTACACAGAATGGTGTGAAAAACACCAAAACTTCTGTTTCAGTAACTGGTATTGCTCAACTTTTGGCAGGAAATTTCCCTCTGGGATCTCTATCTATCTTAAACAAAAATAGCACTTAAATGCAGCTCTCCTCTATTCCCTCTGTTGAACCATCACTGCTGAAATTGACTTACAGATTTACAGACTCAATTTTAAGTTACTTTATAATGAATAAATGAATACATATTGAATAAAATAAATATGATAAAGTAAGTGCGCTATTCTCGTTGGCCTCCTATATGGGGTGTAAATTTCATTTTACATTTCCATTTCATTTTCCTGCATCTTATTTTTTATATTTAGATTCTATACACGTGACAGATGTATGACAGACGTAAGCTTCAAATACTTTTACCAGCTTATGCCAATATCCACGAGGACAGGTGGCACACACAGGTGTGTGTATGTGTGTGTTTTTATGGATGAGGAACCAGGCCCAGGTGTGTGTAAATAATAAACACTTTGTGGGTGTGTGATAGCGCCCACCATTGGCACACGCCACTGAGAGATGAATATAATGGAAAAGCGAAATGAATCAGGAATGAAAACTATGCTATTCAAAAACCCATAGCTGTTTATTTCTTTTTTTTAACGCTTATTTTTATGTTAATGCACTTTTCTCCTAGCGTCAAAGGAACACCAAACACTCATACAGAGAGCGTACACAACTCGGTTCAAGCCGCACTTCAAGCAATGAAATGAAAAAGACCTGAAATGAAGAAGATGCTAGTGGCAGAAGAGTCACAAGTGAGTGAGGGCTTTTCATTTCACTGCTCATTACAACCGTCCTCTGATTTGCCTCGAGGATCAACACACAACTCTCATATACAACTGCGTAAGCAAGAAATAAAGAGATGGAGAGAGTGAGCGAGGTCTCCTTACTCTGAGTGAACTACTACTGACCTTCGATCCAGTTGGTCAAATCATTGTGCACTGGTTTTATTCTAAATCTGACTTTAGCATTAGTTATTTACCTCAGACCTCAGAAATTGGTGTGATGGTTGGAAAATAAAGCTAAAAAAAAGGCTAATCAATGAAACTAATTAAGCCAGCAAGAGCAAAAAAAAAAAGATGAGTATAAACACATGGTATCTTATAATATGGGTATTTTTCTCTGTATCAAGATGTTCCATGAACAAAAAAACCCCACAAGAATAACCTTGTTACCCCACTTAGCTAGTTGTCAATCAAACCATTCCCTTTAATATAAATGCTGAGCTGCAAAAACATGCATTATATCTATATGACCTTACTAAAGCTCACGAGTTATTGAACTAGAAATAGAGAGTTAAAGTCCGACTCATACAATATGATAGAGAAAGCTGCTAAATGCTAAGCTTTTTTGCTAGCACTAATTTTGACAAAATGCCACATAAAGGACTACAGTGTCTTCTGTAAATTGTTTGCAAAAGTTTAGACATGAGTTGGTGTTATTTGTTGAAAATACTAAGCTTTCAGTTTATTATAATATACTCTATCACAGTCAGGGGCACGTTTGCCTCATACTTCCAGGGTTGGGGGTTCAATTCCCACCTCCGCCCTGTGTGCGTGGAGTTTGCACGATCTCCCCGTGCTTCAGGGGTTTCCTCCGGGTACTCCGGTTTCCTCCTCCAGTACAAAGACATGTGTTGTAGTCTGACTGGCATCTCTAAATTGTCCACAGTATATGAATGGGTGTGTGTGATTATGCCCTGTGATGTGTTGGCACCCCGTCCAGGGTGTTCCCTGGGATAGATTCCAGGCTCCCTGTGTAGGATAAGCGGTACAGCAAATGGATGGACTATAAGGCAGTCAGACTGGTCAGAATCTGACAGTAGTTCCGGCTACAAATCATTATTGTTTCTATGGTAAGGGCTAATTCATTATTAAGCCTAATAACAGATTTTTTAAAAACAAAAGTGGAGGGCTTATCAGGTACAAAGGGCTGTTATTTTCATATAACTACACGGTCTGGTGTGTGTTGTTCCATTTATACCACAGCAATTTGCCAACGATTACAATGTTAAATTTATCAGTGAATGGCATGTCATGCATTTAATGGTTTATAGTTACATTTAATGCTGTGGCATGTCCATGAGAAAAGCTAGTTCCTGTTTTCACTTACATTATAGCAGCGATAAACAGTCATTCCATCACCAACATCTTCTCTCTCTCTATCTCTCTTTCTCTCTCTCTCTCTCTCTCTCTCAAAAAGCAGCCTGTCAAACCTGAAAGCGTAAACTCCTCTGTCCTGAAGATTTTCCTGTGCTGGGAACCTTTGCAAAGCTCCATCAGTTACAAAGGGCTGACACCCGGGACTCCTTGAATGAATGTTAAATAAATGTCTCCTAACAAAAAAACTTCAATGACCATCATCAATGATTATATACTTTTCTTTAGCCCTATCCAGACAGGATTAAATGTACATGGGGTCCTGGGGAAATTTCCTATTTTGCACGGCTCCTCTGTGACTTTATTTCCATCCAGATTGGCCATGTCAATGTTTTTCTCAGGCCTCCTCTGAGAAAACTACAGGCCGAATTACTTAATGTTTTTCTCTAAATACAGCGGTCGTCTAATAATTTTAATCCCATCTAGATGCACATGTCCGTGATTTTCTACGCAGATGTCGCCTCATGCTGGAAAAGAAGATGTTTGATTGCTGCTACTTGCCATATTCAGGCTCATAGCACATGTATCAGTGACTCTCCCCCAGATATCAAACACTTCCTGAGTCACTAAACGAAAAATGGATGGTTCTCAAATACTTTGTGATTATTATTTTATTGTATTTTCAAATTGTTGCTGAAACTTTGGTTCACACCAGTGCCTCTTCGACCGCTTGGACGCCTTTTTATGAATGTGAGCGTGATCATATGACCATGTGATGCAAACGTCTGGTTTCATAGAAAATACAATCCACTAGAAACTCACTTCTCCTGTGATAATTTTATTGTTGTCTGTATGTGAGATTTTTATCACTGATTTTTATCAGGAGATGTGAAAAAAAAAATTTATTACTGACTTCCCCTTGATAAACTAATCCAATCTGAATAGGCTTGGATAGCTTTTGTTAAACAAGACATTCTTTTAATTAGAAATTAGTCAGAACAAATACCACATTTCCTTAAAGCAGAAAGAATTACTTTGGAGAAAATGGGAGTTTTGTCATTATATCTACATGAACACTGTATCTCCATCTACACCAAACTATTACCTATTTTTGAAATCCTCAAACGTTTCACAGTTCGCAAACTATAGCACAATCTAAATGATTTCTCTTAAACCCGAAATTACATTTTAGTCCTTCTGTGATTTTTATCCGATTTAGCTGTATGCTCTCTGATGCCTCTTCTACCAGAGGCAGTCGTTTGAAATTCAGTGTTAATTAACTGTATATTAATGAGTATATAAATAACAGATGTTTGGTTTGCTTTTGCTGCTGTGCAAATGACAAGAAGAAAATGACAAGAATTGAACAAGATGAAGTGTCATAGTTTAGAGTGTGAATTCTATATTACTATCAGGGTTCGAGCAGCCTGAAAGTGTTAAAGCCGGAGTACTACATAATGCTAAACAAATCCAGCTACACTGCAACCTCTCATCATCAGCTCTTGGTGTTCGCACCTTTCTAAGGCTTGTTAGCATATGTAAATGCACTCCTCGGTTGCAAATTGGCATCTTAGCTTTGCCCATAAATGCGAAAAGAACAGGGTTCTAGAGCGATGGTATGTGTGTATGTTTTTTGGAATTATTTATGGTAGCTCTATAGGTCTCTGGAGGACAAAGATCCAGACAGATAGGCGTTTATATGTACTGCAAAACCAAGTCATATTTAAAAGAATGTCACCACTATCGACTGCAAGGTTGTTTTTGTGGCCTGATATACTGATACATAAATCACTGTTTCAGGGTCATTTCTATCTTTAAGACCAAGATAAAGAAGGATCTTACAGTATATCAAAGACCTGCACATTTTTGTATGTTTTCTTGATCCAACTTTTTTCAAGTATGTTAGTTAGACAATTCACTAAATTAGATATTAAAAAAAAAAACTACAGTGTGTCTCAGGACTTGGACTGAGAGCCAGTGAACCTTATAATGTCTCTTACTGTTTGTATGTGACTAGATAATATTGGTGTAATGTAATGGCCCTATCTGTATTCTGATTTAAACCCAAAGTGGGCGTGGCCTAAACTTAAAAAAAAATTATTTAATCAAATATGAAACCTACCACTATGCACTGGAAAATACAGAAAAAAAGAATAGTGCACTTCTTATACATATATGAATTTGTATTCATTTAAAACATGATCTGGTCATTCCGAATAATGCATTTATATTCAGTTACATCCCAACTAGATATTCTATACTCATTTCCTTCCCTTTTCTCAAAGATGTGCTAGCACTGTAAAGTCCTTACAGAGACCTAGCATAATTATACAGATGTGCCTAATGCTGCTGCCATAGATGGTGTACAAAAACAGGCAAAGCCCATCATCCTACTCAACCTCAGCAAGCCTGTCTTTGCTTTGTGGCCGACCATATCCTTGTAGTGCAAATCCTGCACCAGTGTTAACACAAACAGCACAATGTAGCAGGCCATAAATAATGTACGAGCTAGAAATCAGTAGCTCGTCCTGGAGTATCGAGGGGATGGTGTTAACAAAGTGAATTTCAAGTTCAGCTGCGAGCGACGTCTGGGGAACAAGTGAATATGATTAGTGTGCTTGAAAAATCTTCAGTCATCCAGAAGCAGCCCCAGGTTGACCAAAGTACTCCATATTGGACTCACGTAAAGATGGAGTGGTTAGAAAACATAATTGGACTCCGAGGCCACTTCTAAAACCAGTGTAGGACTTTACCTCCTTGCAGTTCTCACACAACCTCTGCCAAGCGCTTCTGGTTCACTTTCTCACTCTTCCGTTATATAAACACGCCTGGACCATTCATTCTTTTGCGAAGTCTTGCCAAGACTAAGACTAGGTTGTCTAAGTTGTGCACCTTGTTATATCTCTGTTTGTCTATGATGTGTTTGACTCTCTGCCTGATTTGGTGTTTATTCTATTGGATCGTCCTTTGGCCTGATTGTACTGTGACCAACACTGATCTGGATTGTGAGTTCACATTGTATGCTTGGATTTGTACTAAAGCATGCTCTGGGCATGGATTGTCACTCTGTCTTTCACTTTCAGTCAAGTTTGTTACACTGCTGTATTCGTGAACATGCTGCAAAAATAAGGCACACTACAGCATTATAAAGTGTACAAAGAAATACACTGGTAAGTGAACGAGTGTTTATAGCTGATATAACCTAAGCGATGATGGGAACTAACTTGTTTCATAGACATCCAACATTTCTTTCTTTAATAAATAAAAATTGCAAATGTTGCCCAATTCCTGTGGTATAACAGGAATAAAACACTTCAGGACATACTGTCATTGGAAAATAATCAACTTCAGAGTAACAATAATGCGTCAGGCCGAATCACGCCACCACCATTGTTGATTATTTTCCTATAAAGACACATTTTATTCCTTACTTATCCTATTGGTTCATCTTCACGTAGCACAACACCAGTTTGATCAATCTGAGCGCTATTGTGACATAACAGTACATAGACAGAAAATATTAACGTATTATCCACATGGATAAAGATCATATTTGAGAGAGGAACAAGCGGAATGAGGGATGATCTGTAACTAAAGAAAGCCTACAAAGGAAATTTAGCATGGCTTAAGCTAATTAGATCGGCTGACTAAGAATTAATGACTGTAATGGAGGAAAATTGTTTGATACATCAGTGGAAATGGGATTTTAATGTAGCATCACGTGGAGGTCTTTCGAAAGGAAGAGATTTCTGAAAGACAGAACAACCGGAGTAGTGCCTCAAATTGTAATTCCTTGCTGAAAATTAGGAATTAGCAGAAGTAGTGAATAAAACTTATACGGCAACAGGTGATTTTATAAACGAGGATATGTTAGTATCTCATATTACACTCCGCTGTGGTCAAGGGTCTTCGTGAGTTTGATAACATTGAGGTGTTTTAGATAAAGGCTTCCTACAGGCAGCTCAAATGGGTTTATCAGACCTCACATCAGTGGAGATGAGACGTGACCGGCATACTCACTAATGCCACAGCTGCTCCCACTGACACCACACTAGCTGTAAGCATGTGCACATGTGTATGTGTGTGTGCATATCTCTGCATCTGACAAACAAGGACACTGTTTATGTGTAAGCTCTGACTGTACGGTGCTCTCATGCTCTTAACAGGAAGCATCTGAGTGGGAGAGCCAATAACAGCACAAAATTGCCATCATATTTTACTCCCAAGCCAATATACCTTACGCCATCTGAGCTCTGTAGCTGTGCTCACTGACACGGCTTTTTCTATAATCTCCTTCCCCGTGGGTAATAAAGCAAAGCATAATGACCTCGATAGAGAGACGGGGCATGGCAAGTTCCAGAAACAGATGTAAAAGACTTCAGTTCTTTCACTGTGAGAATTATTTAAGATGTGAAAGTAATGGGAATATCATGACCCAGCATCTAGTGTACACACAGCCTTGCCATTAAAGCCGGCAGGCTGCTATCAAAGAGGAATGGAGCTTTGATCAGTGCACCCAAAGCTGTCTGTGTGTCCTCTGATGTTTGACTCAACACTCTGTAATGACTCTACTATGATGAGGGCATGCCATCCACCAAATAGACCAATGTGGCTATGGCAACCTCAGAAGTGCTTCCAGTTTGTGTAATGTGCCATTTGGTGGATCGAAGTGTCAATGAGGTTACGTTTTTGAAGAAAATGAGGCTCCTCTGTGTGTGTGGAGGGGGGCATGTTTTATAGCTTGATACGGGACCAATTGTCTCCACAAGGATAGAAATATCTGACAGTTTTGACCTTTTGGGGACATTTGGCTGGTCCCCACTAGAAAATCAGTTAAGGTTAGGGTAAGATCTAGGTTAGATCTAAGGTTAGGGTTGGTAGGAAAGATAGGAACATCTGGCAGCTTTGACCTTTGGGGACCTTTGGCTGGTCCCCACAAGAAAAACTAAAAGGTATCAATCAGTTACGGTTACAGTTAGATCTAGGTGTAGTCATAGTGTTAATTATCTGCATTAATAATTATGCCAATAGAAGGTCCTCACAAAGATAGTATGACAAATGTGTGTGTGTGTGTGTTATCCTAAAACTATTAACTCACCGGGAATGTTGGTGCTCACAAATAAGCCCTAAGACCACACTTCCTCTGAATTCGATATGAAATGTGAGAAGCATTTTCATACGTAACTGAACTCCACTTCCGCATCAATATAGGCAGCCATGGGATTCCACTTCATAAAGATATTCCCTATCGTAAGCCTCAGATCCTGCTTATTACACTCATTACGTTTGCGTTGTCATAGCTACGCTACTTTGTTTGGCCTGAGTGTACCACAAGAATGCGCTGGATTGAATTGCAATTTCAGACTGCCTCGGCTCATCCATTTGTTTCTCATTTTAGCCCTGAAGCGCAGACAGATTGAGAGATCTAGTCACAGACCACTTAGCAAGAAAACGAGAGCAGCTCTCTGATGCGACGCTTGAATGAGCTCATCCAAGCCTCAAGTTTAAAGGAGTACTCCATTTTGTACAACCTAATCCTTACACACTACATCTGTAGAGGATGTATTATTACTAGACAAGATTTTTTTTTTCTGAGAACTCAAACTAACTCAAAAATCACTTATAATAGAGATCTATGGGAAGTTGTTGAGTAAATAAAACACAACATGGCATGCTGTTATAGGAAAATAAATCAACCACAGACTAGTGTGATGCTGTTATACCCTAAAGTTGATTATTTTCCAAAAACAGCATGTCCGAAAATATTTTATTCCACTTATACCACAGTATTTTGCCAATTACTATTAATGAATGGCCCGTCATACTTTTAACTATTTATAGTTACATTTAATATTGGGGAATGTCCATGTAACAAGTTAGTTCCTGTTATCACTTACGTTATAGCAGCTATAAACACTAGTTGCCATACAAGCTTGTCTTTTTTATCTCATTGTTGAAGTTAATAAAACAAAAATGCAATCAAGTTACTGAGAAATTGCAAAACGCAAACACTTCTGTCCTGAAAACGTTCCTTTGGTGGAAAACGCACTGACCGTTACAAAGTGCTGACACTGGAGGCTCCTTCCATAAATGTTAAATAAACGTCTCCTTACAGAAAGCTACACCATATCAGCAATGATTCTTTTTCTTTATTAAATAACAGCATGTTTTTTTTCATTTATCTGTTTATAATGATCAGATTTGTGAATTCAACAGTGCTGTGGTAAAAAGTCCATCAGTAAATTAAAATCGTTAAAATAATTTTAATTGTTAAAAGTTGCAACTATACAATACAAATTAAAAATGACAACGTCCACCCTTTAAAAATAAAGGTATTAGGATGCGAGACATGAGAAAAAGTCATACCAAAGCTGCTCTTATGGAGTTTTATCCAACATTTTTTCAAAGACTGAAGCAATACAGCTAACAGTACTTCCATTTATTTACACTATTCACTATTGTCTCTAGATCTTCTACAGTTCTCTAGGTTCTAATCAATGTTTTTTGATACGGTACTAGACCACACTTTCAACTTCAGCTTGGCGAAAAAAGATCAAACCCTTTTGTATCAGGAAAACCACTAAACAGTCCCTCCAGAATTGGTGAACCTTGAATGTCTTAAAGCATGATCTCCATGTTTCAACTTCAAAAACACCCAAAATATATTCAATCATAGTGATCCAAGCTGACAGCTCGACAGTCTCCAAGCAGCAAAGCCTTTCCAACCTCTCCCTCAGGGTTTTTTGTCCTGTGTGCTTGTGTGGTAGCTGGTGAGAAACATGGCCTGAAGGCCTTCCAGATCCAGGATTTGGCAGATAGATGCGATCCGAGAGCTATCAAAACAACGTCGTCTAAACCTAGCGGGGAGCCATCCGTCTTCATCACACTCATTCTTGCAGAAAATTCTCCCTTTCCCTGAGCTGACTGTTAGGAGGGTCTGGAATATATATAGGGACATGTGGTGAAAAACAGCTGTAATGTCAGGTCTTGATGTTATGATAAAAATTGAAGCCATTTTGTCAGACTAGGATCTTACTGTTTATGAGTAGTTAGACGAAACCTAGCTTAGAATAGAGAAATGCTGCATACGTGTTTTGTTTTGTTAAATACTCCTTTCCCACTTGAGTAGTTTTGATTTATTGATTGAGATTGATTGATTTAGATATTGATTTAGACTGATTTCTCTTGCTAACATTTCTCCATATTGTAAAAAAAAATATGCATAAAGCAACCGACAATGTAAAGAATATGATTGTTATTTGTGGTCTGACTGAAAACATCTTTTTCAAGATTGTTTCTGAAACTCTTACTTGTAGTTACAATTTGAATATACAATTTGAGATAAAACTTTTAGACCACAGAGTATTTCTGTCAGGAATGACAAACAGAAAAGGATGTTTTCTCACAACTGAAAAGTAGGAAAATGTAATAATGTCCTAAATTGAGGGAACTATCCAAAAATGTGGTGAATAATGGATGAATGGTGTGAGTTTGCATTAAACTATTCATGCTAATCATTTCTTCTCATCTATTATTAGCATTTTTGAGTGTAGAGTTTATGTCACAGTAACAAATATTTCACTAGTTAATTCAGTACATTTAGGCAGATCACAGATTTACATGAATGCTAATTCTATAATAATTCGTTGATTCTTCATTTCATGGAAACAACTTCGCGTTGGGCCGCATTACACCAGCTCGACATTCATTATTTTTCTATAACAGCATACCCGCAAGTGTTTTATCCCTTACTTATACAACATTCCAACAATGGAGCAATACAGTAAAAACCAGCTCAGATAACTTACACTTTGCCTGAAGGTTTTGCCTATTCGCATACACACATACACACATATTCGCATACACACATACACAAGTACACATATACACATATTTTCAAAGCCCTGAATAAAATCGAACTCTCACCCAAACTGAGGATTGAACTCAGGTTGCCGGTGTTCTACAATATCCACTTTACTGCTGCGTTATTCTAACACACATCTTAATTGCGTTAATTTAATACTACAGTTACACTTCCCATCAGTGTTAACATCCTCGCGATATTTCATAATGTAACTGGTTTACGTTAATACTACGCGAATTGATCATGCTCATTCCACATAATTCAATCTAGTAATTAGAAACTTGTTTAAATTAAGTTTAGTATAAACAATGAAGTCACGTCTTGATGAGAAACTTAATATTTTTATGTAAACTATATGTAATATATATATTTTTAATCTGACTGACCACAATTTCACATATTCCATATTTTCAGTGTATGCTAGTAACACATAACCACAAAAGTAGTCCTACTTGTGGAAGGATCTATACAAATTTTGAGGATAATTAAAAAAAAAAAAATCCCTTGTGTTTGAAATCAAAGTTTCAAGATTGAAGTTGTTCAACAACTGTCCTTAGGCTTCCATTATAACTGTCAGGTAAAAAGATTCTCAGTTCTTTTGTATTAATCATGTTTTCAGGCAGGGGGCCACAGTGGCTTAGTGGTTAGCACGTTTGCTTCGCACCTCCGGGATCCGGCATCATATCGCGCCTCTGCCCTGTGTGCACAGAGTTTGCATTTTCTCCCCATGCTGGGTACTCCCATTTCCTCCCCCAGTCCAAAGACATGTGCAGTAGCCTGACTGGCATTTCCAAATTGCCCATGGTGTGTGATTGCCCATTGTGCCCTGTGATGGGCTGGCACCCCATCCAGAGTGTCCCCTACCTTGTGCCCTGAGTTCCCTGGGATAGGCTCCAGGCTCTCCTGCGACCCTGTGTAGGATAATCGGTACGGAAAATGGATGGATAGATGGATGTTTTAAGGGAAATATGTCAAGATTCTTGTGCGTAGTAATCACACACAACTACAACTGCAGTAGATGGAAGAACACTGGAGGTTTCCTTTAACTCAAAAACTAAGCTTTGTACAGTTTTAGCAACTTCACTCCAGCTGGTCCTGTGTGTTGATGAGCAGTTTAACAGACATGCAAACAGACAATAGTGCCACTAAATTTGCTGCACCTCACATCACTGTTTACACAGAGAACTGCTGCAGATTTAGACACTTGGCACATGCTGCTTTTCACACTGCTACTTTTACATACAAAGGAAATCTGACATCTATCTCTGCAATCCTGATTCCAAAAATAGCTCTTCCTACCCCCATGTCTCTTGGTCTCTGTCTCTCTCTGTCTCCCTCTCTCTCTCTCTGTCTCTGTATGTGTGTGTGTGTATCTTTCTCTCTGTCTCTGTAGTGTAAATGCATTGATCGTCCTGTCCTGTTGCTCTTCCGTATTGATCTGCTGAAGTCCATATGCTTGTTGTTCTGATTAGACAGAACAAGAGCAAGAGATTTACACAAACACACACACACACACACACACACACACACAAAATATGATTCTATAATAAGGGGTAATTATAGATAATGAGTAAAAATAATACTAAGTAACATAAAATTCATAATGAAGCGTAATTATAAATAATGACCACCTGCTCTACAAGAATTAAATAACCATCTCTCTAACTCACTCTATCCCTCATTTGCTTCCTCAGAAATGTCAATGGAAAGCAAATTTTCTTTTCACACTATAAGACAGTTATAATGCATTAACACTATACATATTAAAATGTTCCAAAGTAAATACCATGAAAGCAAAACTACAAAACAAAACTGCCCATTGATACTAAGATTAGTTTGAGGTCACTGGGTCTTACACTAATTGATTCAACACAGCAACATATTCAGGAAATGAAGATAAGTTGTGCGGCGAGGCTAGTATTTGAGTCGTGCCATCAAGACGTACAGTATAAATGTAGCTGAGAGAGAAAGAAAATATATAAAAATGTGCTTTTTACTTCAATGAATGCATTATAGTCTACAGTCAAAGTTTAAAAGACAATCTTTTCATAAAAGTGACTTCCAGGCTTCAAACTGAGATACTTGACAAAACGCTTGTCTTTGATCGCATAATAATACTTTAATGAATAAATATGTAAGACTTTATCTCATTTTTATGACATAGCTGTACTGATTTTACTGTAGATGAACACGTCCTCTCTAAATACACTAGAGGTGTGACAATATACGGATATCGGTTGCGGTAAAAACCACCCTGTTCTCATGAGAAATTTGTACAAATTGAAACAGATGAGGGTGAAGTGTTTGGATTTGGTTAGTTTTCATGTGAATAAAAAGCACTAAAGCCACCCCTAACCCTAAACTTAATCTTCGTATCTTTTCAATTCCATGTGATTCCATACAGATTTTCAAATGTGAGCCTCTGTTAGGAAAATAGCAAATGGTTCATTGTATAGTGAATATAATACATACAGTATGTCATATTTGAACTGCTATGACTCTTACTACGTAAAGCTACGTAAAGAATAAAACATTTGGACTTGTGCTGTGATAGGAAAATCAGTGACGCGGTGATGTGACTTCAATTTGCCAACAATTACAATTTATTATTTATTAAACAGCACACTGTACTTTTTAAAATGTTTTTTAATGTTCCTGTTATCACTCATGTTAGAAAAGCAGAAACGCCCTGCAAATCCTATCTCATGTACCTTTACAGTCTGTTTCGAAAGTTTTAATCGCGTGGTCTCCTAATGAAACTTAGAAATGAATGCGGGATGAGATGACGAATGAAGCTATGAAAAGCAGCTGCTTTCATTTCTGCTGTTATAGTGCCGACTTTATCCATCAGCCTAGAGGTGGAGAGCTCTACATTCAGCATGATTTCCAAACAGTCTTGCAAAGATTACATATTTTCCAGCCAGGGCAATGATGCAGTTGATTAGACGGTCCTTCATTGCCGTCTGGGATGCATCCAGACGTATTCGCATTCACACTACAAATGTGACGCAGTAATATGCGTCCCAGACCACCAGTGTGGTTTGAGTGATCGGATCGCAATGCATCTTCGAGGCACATTTGACCTCGTTCACACCTGTACTTAGCGCTGTCCACTTGTTACGCAATCACCCAGGACGCATGCCAATGCCAGGTGTGAACAGGGTCTTAGATTATGTGGAGTGTCCTCTATACAAGTCTTGTGAATTAGTTACTATAGGAATATTAACGTCTTAGAAAGAGTGGATTAATATAAACCTGTGATTTGTAGCTGCACTACTGAAAATGAATCAACACCTTCTGACAGAATCAAGAATTCAACAGCACTGTGGTATATAAGAATCATGGGTAATAAAAAAACAGAAAACATTTTACATCTACAACATTTTGATTGACAACTGAAGGCTAAAAGCAACCTCAAAAAACAAGTCTGTTTTTCTTAAGCAAATAATGTAATAATTTCTACTGCTTCTATTTTGTTATATCATTTTTACTGTCTTTTCTTCCACCATAAACTGAAAACTGTGATACCGCGTTGCACTGTTATTCATCACACCATGAATTTTTCATGCCATTCCACCCTGGTCTCTATTACCACAGCCCTGTAAATCTGTATAAGAGGACTAGACAATAGCTCGGGAGAGGTGCAGACACCAAAACGCCTGAACCAGCAGAAGATGAGTCTATAGATAGCATCATTAAACACAGACGCCTCAGCACAAGGCCAATAACAGCCACAGCGTCTTCCCTTCGGTTAGTTATGTAACATGAGGCGTTGGCATGTGAAATGAAACCGCACATTTGCGTGGGTTATGTGCAAAAACCTTTGTCTTTTATATAAAAAATGCGAGTACCATTTGTCTGCAACATTATTCCCATTCTTCTGCTTATTAAGCCTGAAGTTCATAAAGTCGGGGTTATTTCAGAGTGCTGTTATTTTCACCAAAAGAGTTTTATGTGAAGTGTGAAAGTGTGTGTGGGTTTGGAAGTTTCACTGCTTATTAGCTTAATTAAGACACGAGTCAAGTGGCTATAATATTTAGTTTGTGTAGGAGTAGCAGCGTATTATTATGCGGATTTATGCGATGCGGATTAACGCGCGCCAACGTGAGATACTGATATTTTCTTTAAAAGAAAGAACCATGATTTGCAAATGGGATATGTGTAGACTCTGATTTAAATTTAGCACTGGGATAAAAATTGAAAAATAAAAGTAATGAATTCGAAGTCAAGAAGATTTTATTGTAATAACTGGTGAAGATCTCATTACAGTTCAGCAGCTGTCAATAAAATATCAATTCAAAGACAAAATTGCAGTCTCTATGGACCTCAGATTAAAAAAAATACCTACCTTTTAAAAAAGACCTTTAAAGTACACAAATATATAGTATATACACAGTCACATACACACAAAGTTCTTGACTTACTCATGTCCAGGATATAAAGTAGAAGTGAGGTTGAAGTGTACAACTATGTCCTGTTCTATAAATCAATTTTCTGTGTAATTGTACTTCTTAATGGGCCACGACAGCCCATGCTGTCTGGATGCTTGCCACCTTTAAGGATGGCCTTGCAACGACCACCAGATAAAGCTTTAAGGTCTCTAGATCATTGGAAATCATTGTTCTGCAGCCATCAGCAAAGAAAGGTCTCGTTCTTGTTCAAAGATCTTGTTCTTGTTCTTGTACTTGTTCATATCCAACTAATAAAATATGTAAAAATTAGAATTATGGTATACTTTAATTAGGAAATAATAATCTTGTGCTATATTTGGGGTTAGTGATTTTTTTTTTTAAATACACAGAAATTTTTATTCTTCCTTTGCATTTCTAATAGCAGGCAAAATAAGAAGTTGACTGTTTTCTGTGATTTTGTAGGTGTGGGAAAATGGAGAAGCAAACGTCCACTGTGAACACTACTTAATAATTAGCAGTTTGTGTTTTTTTTTTTTTTTTTCAGAAAGAAAAGACTAGCATCCTCTACGTCTATTGGTTCACAGTTTGAATTTGCAGGGTAAAGTTCCCAAATCTGGTGCGAAGCACATCTAACCTCTAGCAGAAGTTAATTTCCTTTCCCATTGAAATAAATTGTTGGCTTTTCTCGAAAGGTTTAATCTCAATTTACTCTAAATCATGCTTAATAGTATCCTCTTAACAAGCCTGTTTTAACCCTTTAAACCCATTGGCGGGTCAAGACTTCATATCAAGAGGATATGTTCTCTACATTTCTATCCTATTAGTTACTGAAAATTCGATTCATTAAACAATATAGTTTATGATAAATAACTGAATAATAAGGGACTGAAAACAATACTGAAATATACAAAAAGCATACCATTGTACAGTTATCACACTGTTTTTTTTGTTTTTTTTTTACTAGTTTGAAGGTACACTATTTACAGGCAGAAATATTATGAAAGACCTGTCAGCTATTTAAGGCAGCACATTGAAAATAACAGCCCACGTCCATCAAAAAAAGGAACGGCTGCCAGCCATGTAACTAACAGCAGAACAGCAAGAAATAAGCAGTGTTAAAGTGCAATCTGCAGAATAAACCTCCTCTGGGTTCAATGGGTCTCAGCGGTTCTTTCCTGCCACAACCAGAAGGTAAAAGTTGTTTTCTTTTTCTTTTTTCTTTTAAAATGGATTTACTTCCTACTGCTCAGACCTCTGTCCTGACATGTAGGCTGACAAACAGTCTGATATGAGCGAAAGTTATACTCTGTGAACTCCATTTTTCCATTAATGGAGATATTGACTTCTAAGATCTCATCAAGAACTCTCTACAGATTCAACTTTGAATCTTATTATGTTTTTCAGACACATGTCACACCTGGTTGCGTCACACAGCGATGACTCTCAAAGAGGCTACAGGCCATGAAACATTTGACAGTCATTAAAAGTCATTTAAAAAAACCCGCGCTGAATACAAGAAGTGCGTTGACAGCTTTCTTAAATCGGATCTCAAATGGAGATACAGGAACATTCCAGACCATTCACAAATATAGACTGTAGAAAAACACACACACACACACACACATCCATCCATTTTATGTACCGCTTATCCTACACAGGGTTGCAGGGAGCCTGGAGCCTATCCCTGAATGGGGTGCCAACCCACTGTGCACAATCACACACACTCACACACCCATTCACTCACTGCAGACAATTTAGAGATGCCAATCAGCCTACAACACATGTCTTTGGACTGGGGGAGGAAACTGGAGTACCCGGAGGAAATCCCCAAAGCACAGGGAGAACAAGCAACTCCACACACACAGGGTGGAGGCAGGAACCGAACCCCCATCCCTGGATGTGCAACACACAACACACACTCACACACACTTACCTAGAATAGGCTCTTACACTTAAAATTCCAAGCATATATATCTTTAAATTCAGCAGACGCCTTCTTTTTTCATGTAATAGCACAGGAAGAGTTTAACTTGGCCTCCTTATGGATATTAACTAATGCTGAGATCTATTTATGAGACAATACAGCTGCAAGTGTCAGCCATTTTCCTTCACAACACGCAACTCAAATTAACTGTACCCTGTCAGATTAGCTTATGTTAGCCATCTAGCATTAGCAGTGACGTTTATAAACAGGTATGAAAATGACTTTAAAAAACGTCCTGTAAGGTTAAATTATTCACTTCTATCATTAGAAGTGAATATGACTTCCAAAAAATCCTCTCAGAAATGAAGTCAGGTAGCTCATGTTAGCTGCTTTGTCAGATAGTTTATGTTAGCTAGATGGCTAGGTTAGCAGTAAAGATTATGAGAACACTGATTCACAGAATATTGCCAGATTACCTCATATTAGTTACTTGACTAGCTTTATCAGTTAATTAGCTTATGTTAGCTAAAAGTAAAGATTATAAACATTTGTGAAAAAGACTTAGAGGATTTCAGAAATCCTGTCAGGTTATTTCATGCTTTATCAGACAGCTCATATTAGTTAGCTGGCTAGCTTGGCAGTAAAGATGATAAACATTTATAAATATGACTTAAAAACATATTTTTAAAAAATTCTGTAACTTTAGCTCATGTTAGTTAGCTGACTAGCTTTATTGGATAGCTTAGCTGTCTAGCTTAATCAGTAAAGATTATAAACATTTCTACATTCCTGTCAGGTAGCTCATGATAGTTAGCTGGCTAATGCTATCAGTGAAGATTACGAACTTTCGTGAATGACTTAAAAATAATCCTCTCAGAAGAGTAGCTTAAAAACTTCCATAAAAACGCTCAAAGACATGCCTTCTGTGCAATCTGCAAACAGATTATTCTTATTATTTTGGAAGAGTCTGAGTTCATTTGATATGTTCACATCAGCATAAAAAGCTCTAAATCATTACTCTGAGTCCACTTGAAATGCTAAAGTGGTGAGCCAAGTGTGAAAACACTCCAGACTCTAAACCAGGTCTGGATGTTTCTAAAGCAAAAGCAGACAGCAGGCTTTTTTTTTTCTTCGCAATAACCTGTTTAAGGTTTAAGGCATTTCAGTGACGAACATCCACACATATCTTCTGCAACCTGACTAATGAAAAATGTGCTAAATGTCAGAAGCATTACCCAAAATCCAGAAACAAGAAATGATTTCAGAGAAAAAAAAATGTGGCAAAAAATACAAAAAGTAAAACAGAGTATTAAAGGTAGCAGGAACTGTTTGGACGAATAAAAAAAAAAGTTGATTTATTTCTCAGTACTTGTATTTCCTACACCTGTTTTTAGATTTTGATGCATAATATTTTGCTGGCAGATCATTTGTTTAATACTTTTGGCACACTCTACTTCAGCCGCAGGCTGCGACGGAGATGCAATTTCTTGATTACTGCCAGATCAGGAATGAACAGTGCAAGAAAACCCAGTTACTGTATTTCCTTCAAGTTGATTATTAAACTTCCAGGCTTTTGCATAACTATCAAATATTGCCAAAAAGATGAGATGATAAATCTTGTAGCCTTCACTTATTTAGGATGTAGAGATACATCATGGATCTGTTCAGCTGTATTATTACTACTTATTATCATAACTACATCATTATTACTTGCCTATTCATGTAGTATGACTGCATATTACAGAGAGCGAGCAAATAAAAGACAAAGGAATGAAGAAGGAGTGTGGTAGTTGCTGGGAAAAATGGAGACTTAAATTACAGACAAGAGTTAAAACTGCAGCGTTTGACATCGGTCCTGAGCGTTGGAGCTTGTTAATATTCGTGACTGGGAGATGGAAAATAACAGAACATGCAGGAGAATGTATTAACAGTGGGCATCTATTTGCATTTCTGTATGTTTAAACATGTAGGAAAAGCAAGTGTATATGTGTGTGTGTTAATTAAGCCTGTCCATATCTTTTATGTTCAAATTTCAGAGTGATGTCCAACCACAAACCAGGTTTAATCAATATTACAACTGCTCAATATCAATATCAATATTTAATTGCTCTAAGCTTAAAAAGTACTCTGGTAGATTTAAAAGAAAATGCAATATTATAACACCCACCACCCCCACAACCAATAATCAACCTCACCATGACTATTAGTTACACCTGACGCTTAACCATTTTCAGTACTGAAGCCCCCTTGTTCATATAGGATGTGTTCAATATGCTCTACTTGTGTTCTCTATCCTGCATACTGCACCAACATATAATGTATACTACATACTATTCAAGTCAAGTCAAGTGGAGTTTATTGTCATTTCAACCATATACAGCCAGTTAGTACATAGTGAAACGAAACAACGTTCCTCCAGGACCAAGGTGCTACATAGGACAAACACAGAACAACACAGAACTACAAGGGACTACATAAATTATACATAAAGTGCAAACATGTGCAGACAGCACAAGACAGTACAATGACTACTGAGAGACAATTATTACTATTACTATTATTTGTAGTACTATGTAATATAGTTCAGCAATATTGCACAAGCAAGAGTGTAGTTAATTTCTAAATTAATATTGAGTAAGTGACATTTCGGACAATATATGGCCAAATGATCTGTTTATTTTTGCTCTGCTAGTGGAAATAGATCCTGAAGAAGCCACACTCACGTTATAGCCCATCAGCTTGCTGGGTAGCTAGCTCACGTTGATTTTATTCCCGGTAAAGATGGTTCTGGTGAAATTGGCATCCCTTCTTCCTTTGCATCTTCATCTGTCAAGCTTTCATATTTTAATCAAAAGTTATATTCCTGAAAAGTACTGTTTGCCATGTCTGCTGATGACATCGTTAACTCTACTGTAGTAACTGTTTCGAACTAGGAAGTGGAATTTTTTACGTGATGAACGCAGACAAGCGGAGTGGCACACACAAAGAAACGTCCCAGTGTGGTTATAGGAAATATAGGAACTCTTGAAACACCTTTTGACCAATCAGATTAGTAGACCGGAACTAACTGTTGTATAATGTACAGTATTCTTGAGTTATCATTTGATGCACTACACAGTAATGCCACTTGATTAACTGTTTCACTTGATTAACTGAAAAAGCAGAGAAAGGCTTTATGCTATTCCAAAACCACTTCTGTCTTACTTCCTACACATTTATCCATTTACGCTAGTTGTGTCACATGTTATAACAATGTCCTTCACGTTGTTATAACACATGACATAACTAGCATAAATGGCTAATTTTCTTCTCTGTACAAAAAGTTATGACGGCAAGTTAACAATTAAAGATGTCACAAGAACATTAATATTAAATGTGTTTATTTGACTGCAAATAAAAAAAAAAGCTAGCTTACTACTAAGCTACAGTATTTAGCCAGTGCTAATACTGTAGCTGTCAGTTAGCATTAGCTTGTTAGGACAGTTAGCTGCAACATTTAGATGAAAACATACCACCGTATAACTGCAATGACTTTACATGAATAATTACTGCTGCTGTTTTTTTCACTGCAATTTCCCAGCATTTGAAAATGAAATAACTGTGATGCATTGTGGGATGCTATATACAATGAATATTCTCTAGCTCTGGTTGCAAATATTTAGGATGGGGAGGAGTATGAATAGTATGCATATACCATTTTGAACAACCATGACTAAAATGACAAAAAAAGAAATAAATAGTAGTCGTTAAAGCACTGGTTAAAAAAATAATGGTGTTAGGGAAAGAGACAGATGAACAAAAGAAGACAGGAAATGCAGAGGCAGAAATGTAGAAGTGCAGACATGTTCAGCAATAGCTGTGATGAGCTGCGAGTTGTCTAAGTGTCTCTCAATAGCACATTGTGTATTCTCAGACAAATCAGACATCAGACAATTCAGCCTTGGCATTCCTTTGAGTAAAGAGGAACGGCGAAAAATGTCCAGTCAAAGAACGCTCTGAAAAGAACTTAAAAAAGGTGATAGATTTATGTTTCACCTTGCAAGGTTTAATGACTAGACCAAGTTAGAACACTTGGAGATGTGCTGTTCTAGGAAAATAATCAACAATGGGGTCATAAAGTTAATTATTTTCCAATAACAGCACATCCTGAACTGTTTCATTCCTCTAATACCACAGCAATATGATAATGATTACAATTTTGTATTGATTAAAATATACTTTTTATCCTTTTATAGTTACATTTAATGTAACGTCTCTTGAAGTTAATACGACCAAAAAATTGTCACTGTTATCAAGACACCAGAAAAAAAGCGTAAAGTCCTCTGTGCTGAAGTGTTGGAAAACTTGCTATCTGTTACTAAGTCCTGACACTGGAGACTCCTTCCATAAATGTTAAATAAATGTCTCCTCACATTTTTCTTTGTTAAATAACAGAATGTTTTAGTTAGATGTTACTAAAGAAATGATAACATACTAGAATGAGCGCATTAACATAAACCTGTGATTTGCCTTGTTATAGAAAATTAATCCACACCTTCTGACCAATCAGATTTGAGAATTCAACAATGCTGTGGTATAAAGAGTTATTGTCATTCTCAACTCTTCCTACTTTAAAGCTCCAATTACTTGTTTATTGCAGTGATATAGCATCAATAAATAGTAGAAAATCAATTAGTAAAACAAATCAAATTGATTTGTAATGAGAATAAAAAATATAATAGCTGTTTATTACTCATTCGCAATGATGCCACTCATTTTGGAGTGAATGACACATTCCCCAATGCCACTATCCACAGTAGGACGGTGCCGTGTAATGAACTCCATCTGTGCATAGTTAATTACACTGACATTTCTAAACGCAACTGATGACATATCGTTTCCTGGTCCTTCTCTCAAAGAGCAGAAAGCGGTCGTCTCTAAACCATTATATTTCCAAAGTGCACAAAGCAAGACTGAATGTGTGGGGTGGGAGAGTCAAAGAGTCCATCGATAGAGCATGTGGGCAGGAGTTGTGTGCGTTTGGCACCGCCCGCGTGGGCCATCTATAACCGGATCAGTCAAAACATTAGAAATGAGAAAGAGAGCTTAGCTGTAGTGTTTACACGTTGCTGACTCATAGAGGCCGCTGGAAAATAGATGAGCTGTACTAGGATACACCAATGTTGCATAATAATAGTGTGTGATAGAAAGACTGATATTGAGACAGCACAATACATAGAAAGTTACGTAAAGGCCACAGTCAGATAGTAAACCAATGTAAGGGCCTATAGAAAAGACATGAAGTGACTGAATTTATGTATAGAAAGAATGTAACACTATCATCTTCTTTCAGTTAGAAGGCTGAAATGAATGCACATGAGGACAGTTTACAAATTTTTAACATTCTGTGCTTTGAGAATTGTAAGACAGATTAACCTTGGTTTACAGGTGTGGGCAAGACTGTTTTTTTTTTAATCCTGGTCCTGCAATTATTATTTTTGTGCTTCTCTAAGACATGTGTAGCCAAATACTGAATGTTTCTGAACTGCAGAAAGCGCTATCTACCCTCTTCCACATACATGAGCTCACAGACACCTATGATTGGCTAGTGTCACAGTGATTGACAGGGGAGAGAGGGTACGCCATCCCTCCCATCCACAGCCCAAATTTGCTCTCCAGGACTCCCTCTCTGACTGCACTCTACGCTCTTACACTCTCAAGTAAAAACCACCAAGTATTGCGAATTTTTGGGGGGGATCTACCTGGATCCCAGTCCTGATACACACCTCTAGGCTAGTTAACTAAGGCAGTGTAAACAGGTTGTACCTAAGAACAGACTTTAGAGAGGGCTTTGTGTTTCCTGTTGTTTTGACCCATGCTTGTGTATTGGTTCATGTATTCAGATATGCCTGTTATAACCCTGTCGTAATCCCTTGATGACTTATACACTATTCAACTATTCATCATAATGTTATTGCATTGTTATCAATTACGAACAATTACAAATATGGTCATAAAGCTTCATAAAGTGGCATCTTACTTTCGTCTGGATTTGGCGCGGCAAGGATGGCACTGTGTTTCCGCTTTACCTCCTCTACCTTCTCAGCCAGTGAGTCGATGTAGCCACGTATCTCTTCCACCTAAGAGAGACAGAACAAGAAACAAAAAGCCTTCACCCTTAGGTTTTGTTATTCACTGGCTGAAAGAGAGGTTGTGTGAGCTTTGGAATCCAACACAAAAACCCACATATGACTCATTCTGATCCTATTGATTGATCTCATTCATCACATTCATGTAATGCCTTTGGAAATTAAAAACGGTCCTTCATTCTGTGATTCTGTGTATATAAATTCACTTTGATGCACTGAGTGTGTGTGTGTGGGTTAGTAGGCTGAACATGTTAAATTTTAATCACCATAATTGACAACCCTTTTATCATGAATACCACAATATCTTACTGGAGAGATAAGTCTTTCTGCCATGCTTTCACACAACTCTCAACCTGTCTTTTGTCTAAAATCTGGAATGTTATTACAGATTTTATCTTAGATTACAAAAAATACTGCCCATAAATGTTGCCTACTTTAGCAACCTTTTCTTGAGCATGACTATGAAAATACAGCTGATTTTGTATAGCAGTCAGGGTATTAGGACTGTAGAACATACTGTTCGGTGTGGAACAGTTAACAGCAATAAAAAACCGCAGCAAGAGAGAGAACAATCAGGTAAAGGGTACTAAAGGTGTCCAAGAAAATCCATTAGACCCTAAAACCTGCCTAGAATGAACTGTGATAAAGTCTCTCCATTTTGCTTTTTTAACCTCCTCTGTAATTCTGTAATAAAACTAAAGCATACTATCTCTAGCATACTATCTCTCTCTCTCTCTCTGCAATACACTTTATCTCAATAAATCTCAAAAACTGCAATGAACTTAATCAAAATCAAGACACCGGTCCTAATACCGTCTTGTAAATGGGACACACTGCACAGAAATGCAGCCCCCTCAAGGCTACGTATATTATTTAAAGAGTAAAAGAATTAGGGACTTGATGTTATAGAAAAATAATCAATGACGAGTGGTGTAATGTGACCAGCCTTTTTTTTCCCTCTCTTTTGAACTGCAAAGCTTAATGAACTTTATGCTGAAGACTTTCCTGTGGTGGAAAAATGAAAGGAATAGCTTCACCTATGACTATTATAAAGCACTGACACTGAAGACTCCTTCCAAAAATGTTAAAAAAAAAAAAGTCTCCTTGAAGAACACTTCACCATATCAACAAATTTTATTTATTTTTTTTTAAACATTTTTAAAAATCTAGTTATTATTAGGCTTAGATTATGTGAAATGTCCGAACGCCTATCAGAGCAGGTCATTGTATCCATTACACATTTGAGTTAATCTTCTAGATATTTGCATGACACAAAAGCTCTTCAGCTATCCGGTGACCTCCACTGTAAATCGAATGTGTTGTTGCTTGCTCAGGACTTTGCACAATAGGAGGTGCACATTTTTTTGTTCTGGTCAGGTATAAATTCAGGGGTTAAACGTGGCAGAGCATCAGTCCACCAGCTGGAAACTGCTCCAACTACCAAATCCACTGCTGTGCCTAACAACAAACTCATCACCATGGCCAGGGTGAGCACCAGAGATTGATGAAAGATGAATTATTTTATCGTGGGGTTTTACTTGAGGGAAAACTCTGTTTATCTTTTTAATCTATGAAATTTATGAACTTGAAATTCCATAATCTTGCTTTGGCCTAACTCACTAAATTCCTGTTGGTAAAATGTATTCTTTCTGTCTGTCCAGATCATCTTCTACGAGGACAGGAACTTCACGGGCCGCTCCTATGAGAGCAGCGGCGACTGTTCTGACATGTCCTCCTACCTGAGCCGCTGCCACTCGTGCAGGGTGGAGGGCGGCTGCTGGATGGTGTACGATCACCCCAACTTCATGGGAAACCAGTATTTCCTCAGGAGGGGCGAGTACCCTGACTACATGAACATGTGGGGCTGGGGCAACAACTGGATCAGGTCCTGCCGCATGATCCCAATGGTATGCTAATAAACTCTGCTACACGCTAGCATAACAAGTTCTCAACATACACTCATAAAACACATTCGCTAAAAATTGTTTTTTTTCCCCATAAAACAGTACAGGGGCTCCTACAGAATGAGGATGTACGAGAAGGAGAACTTCATGGGTCAGATGATGGATGTGACTGACGACTGCGACTCCATCATGGATCGCTACCACTGGTCCGGTGGATGCCACTCATGCCACATTATGGACGGCCACTGGCTCATGTACGAGCATCCCCACTACAGAGGCAGGATGTGGTACTTCAGGCCCGGAGAGTACCGCAGCTTCAGGGACATGATGGGAATGAGTGGAATGAGGTTCATGAGCATGAGGCGCATCATGGATTCCTGGTATTAAACAGGTCCATTTCTGTAATGTGCAAATGCTGAATAAAATGTTTCAAAAATAATTTACTGGTCTGTCTTTTGTGCTAACTCCTGAATGGATGTAGATGGGCTCCAGCGATGGAAGGCTGTTTAATTATCTGGGTTTCACAGGACTATTACAATTATAGTACACCTCTAGAAACCTCTAGAATAGGGGTATTTATCTAAAATTTTTGAAACACCATCTATACAATATTCCTAGCTTACAAAGATCAAGCAATTAATATGACAGAGTGGTGACAACAGTTACCATTTAGTGATTCTTCTGCGGCTATTTAAAAAAAAAAGACAACTTGAAGTGTTTTGTTTCATGTTAGTACTTCACATTACAACTTGTGACTAGCACCATGGACTCTGAACTGATGAGACGTCTGTTTTGAACTTGAAGTGGAGAATATAAGCCATGTCATCACTTCACTAATCAGACCCGAAAGGTTAAATCTATGAAAGTCTGTGTAAAGTTTATAAATGAGCTGAGTTCAGCTGATACATATATATAATTATATAATATTATTTAATAATATAATTGATATAAATGCATGTGATTGTCCGCAACAAGCCGCAACAATGGTTCAAACTAGAGTTGCTGAACTACAGCCAGAAACGTCATACATTGATCAGGTCTGTTAACGTATTTTTGACTGCTCAATCCACTGAGGGTTCAATCTACTGAAATATGTTGCTGGGATTGCATCCGTTCGCAAGCCCTTCTCTACCGAATCAAGTCAACGTCGTAAGCCTATGTCCTAATCAACATGGGTCCAAAATAAACCATTAAAGCCACTTATCTGTTCTTAAATCAATGTCTGTTATATACCTAAGTGCTTGTGCTGCAGTTTGGTCATATTTGCTCTGTCCCAAAAGCTGTAATTCATGTCCAATTAAATAGAACATCAACCATTTTAAGAAATGTGCACTTCTGGAGTTTGACAAGTTAACAGTAATGGCGGCAAGAAGTGAGTGAGATTGTAATAATGAAGTAAAGCATGAGGTTAAATTCATTTCACAAGTTGAAATGTCCAAAAATCCACAAAGATTATCATTAAATGCTAAAGTGAGCATTAAATTAAACACTCTCTAAGTCATGATGGTCTTAACTGCACAAATTGTTTAATAAAAGTGCCCCTGATCATTACCTCATTATCTCATGATTCAAGTGGCCATGTAACCAGAATACTACAAAAATAAACAAGTTCCTGTAATTGCAAATGCTGCATGATTAAGCTTTTACTTTTTTGGGTAATTCCTTCACATTTAGGCATTGCAGAGATTGACCACTGCTAATTTATATCCTGTCCATTTATCTACTATATCTATTATTGAAATAAAGAACTAAAATCCAACAAAGGCAGCTGGATTATTCCAATATAGCCCAACAGTAAGGTTATTGAAATCATTTACACTGTAAATCTGATATCTTAAATTTTTCTCCCTTTGGTCCTGTGCAAACATTATCAGATAAAGAAGAAAGCTGATCTCCAGCTTTGGATCAAAAGAAGCAGCTCATGTCCTGAAAGCCTGCAAAAACATGAAA
>CM040474.1:4515633-4545816 GCA_022758105.1 Pangasianodon gigas | reverse complement strand
AAATAAATAAATAAATAAATCCGGATACAGTTGTGAAAATTGTACTTTAATTACTTGCCTCCAGTTAATTTGAAAAGACTTGCTTATTATTACATGCTTTATTGCAAGTCTAGTGAGGATTGACTTTGTGCTCTGTTGTAGTTTTCCTTTCATGAACGCAGACATTTGGATAGTGCTGTGCATTAGTAAATAAAAATGTTTTTTTTTTTTTTAATCTCATAATATGAAGAGTCATTTCTTTTGCTGGACTAATTCATGCTTTTCAATGTAATGCTAATCTCAAGAAAATGACAGTAGTATTCTATCCAACATTATAGTTAATCAGATATACAGATTCCTATGAGGAGCTTTCAGTATCGTTAGTCTCTGATTCCTTATTCATTTGCTGGAGAAACAGCTAGCGAAAAAAAATTCCAACAGCCCCCTACAAATATAAAGAAATATCTTCCCTAAACGATTGCAGTTCATCAAAATTCATTGCCATCTCCGAGATTCATCAGTATTTAAATTAAGAAAGCTTGCTCTAGAGACAGCTGTGTTACTGCATGTACAAGACGAGTGGTCAGGTTTACAACTGACGTATCAGTGGTTAAAAATCTAAATTCCCCCCACAAAAAATAATAATTATTATAAATATTCCAAAAATGATAAATTTAAGAAGCCATGCAAAGATATTACAATTTTATAACAAACTTTTAAGTTTCAAACAGATAAATGTTAATTATCAAACGTGTCATTCATGAGATATTAATTAATGAACTGCCAAAGTGATATTAGATGGATGGCTGGACGGATGGTTGGATGAATGGCTGGAAGGACGGATGGACAGATAGATGGATGGGTGAACAGATGGATCGATGGATGGACAGACAGAGGGAAGGATGGACAGATAGACAGCTAGATAGATAGACAGACAGACAGATAGATAGATTCTATCCAAATTTTATATATAAGTGTTCATGCGTTATATGTATTTATATTTTTACATTTTTTTTTAGATAATAATAATTTTATAAGTACTATAAAAAAATATCCTCTGGTAGCCCATGAATATATGAACACTGTAAAGTGCAGTTATTATAAAACGCTGCCTTTAGCGCTCAGCCTCATGCAAATACGGAAATTACGCAAATTAAGCAAGTCCCTTGCGGCTAAAAACAGAAAAATCTAATGAAAAAAAAAAACAATGCTGTTTACATATAGAAGTAATAATAAAGCTAACAAGCCTATTATATACTTAGTGTATGAATTGTGTACAGTTTGCTTAACAGACATACGAACTAAAAAGAATGGATTTCAGCTGCTTTGTCACACCAGTCAGTCCCATTGTGAAGTCTTATAGAGAACCGAGGCACATGGAAATGTAACGAATGCACTTCAGTTCTGTTCACTGTTGCTTGCTCAGGACATTTCACAATAGGAGGTGCATGTTGTTTTGTTCTGGTCAGGTATAAATTCAGGGGTTAAATGTGGCACAGTGTCAGTTCACCCACTGGAAACTGCTCCAACTACCAAATCCACTGCTGTGACGAAGAACATCACCATGGCCAGGGTGAGTACCTGAGTTTTAATTAAAGATTTATAATTTACTTTTACTATTTGGGAGAAAATGATCCATTCTAAAGTTGACTACAAATATACATATACAAACGTCCTGGCTATATTCACCAGAGAGTAGAATAAAAGTGTAGAAAAATATGAAACAGAAAGTCGTTTTTACTCTATATGACATTTCATCCATCTTGTATTTACAAATAGTATCAGGTGGATCTCGTATCATGTGAAAAACTTTGTGTTTCTAATATTGTTCTCAAAGCCAGTTTCCATCACAGGGTCTAGTCCATCTCAATGCCAAGCCAATTCGCATTGTAACTGACCCCCAACTGCCATGTTGCAGGTGATGAGCTCATAAGGTGGCTCCATGTTGCCATTTCTGGCTGAGTTTACCAGGTTATGTCAGTGGCCTGGTCACCAGATTGCTCACCTTGAGGCCTGGCTCCAGGGGAGAGGCCCAGAAGCCCTAATCTGGACAGGGTACACTTAGTCTTCTTTGTACCTTTCATAGGGGTCTTTAGAATCGCTCTTTGTTTGACCTCTCCTTTCAAATCTGTTCAAGGTCTCGATCCACGAAGGGGTTCTAATATTGAAATGAAATAAAATAAATTTTATTCTAAATCTAAAAACATGGTCTTGGCCTATAGGAGATTAGTGTATTTGTAACAAGAACATGACAGTTCTATTATCTTGCTTTGACCTCACTCAGTTCCTGATATGTTTTACCCAAAAAACAGATCATCTTCTACGAGGACAGGAACTTCACGGGCCGCTCCTATGAGAGCAGCGGCGACTGTTCTGACATGTCCTCCTACCTGAGCCGCTGCCACTCGTGCAGAGTCGAGAGTGGCTGCTGGATGGTGTACGATCACCCCAACTTCATGGGAAACCAGTATTTCCTCAGGAGGGGCGAGTACCCTGACTACATGAACATGTGGGGCTGGGGCAACAACTGGATCAGGTCCTGCCGCATGATCCCAATGGTATGCTAATAAACTCTGCTACACACTAGCATAACAAGTTCTCAACATACACTCATAAAACACATTAGCTAAAAATTGTTTTTTTTCCCCATAAAACAGTACAGGGGCTCCTACAGAATGAGGATGTACGAGAGGGAGAACTTCATGGGTCAGATGATGGACGTGACTGACGACTGCGACTCCATCATGGATCGCTACCACTGGTCCGGTGGATGCCACTCGTGCCACATTATGGATGGCCACTGGCTCATGTACGAGCATCCCCACTACAGAGGCAGGATGTGGTACTTCAGGCCCGGAGAGTACCGCAGCTTCAGGGACATGATGGGAATGAGCGGAATGAGGTTCATGAGCATGAGGCGCATCATGGATTCCTGGTATTAAACAAACCAAATTGTGCAAATATTGAATAAAATGTTTCAAAAATAATTTACTCGTCTGTCTTCTGGTAGTTTCTATATATGGTCCCTGTTCAAAACATTTACGAAGGGTATGACCACTGCATTTTTATATGAAGGAGTACCATTTGAACCATCAGTGTAACCAGAGTGGCCAGTGGTCTGTGGTTCCAGAGGTGGAACTTCACTGAGTACTTCCGCTTGAGGATACAAAAATGCAAACACTTTACTTTTACCCTTGTCTGCACTTGAGAAAGCACAGTGCCAACTGATAATGCTGGATGCACAGCCAGTTGTGTTATAGAGGCTGAAACACTGAAGCTGGTTCTTGATGAGCTGTATGACAGCCAAACAGTCTGGCTGCCATTTATGAAAGAATTATCTGAATCATTCTATGGAAAGGGCCTGCTGTAGTGGAGTAGTGAGATAAAAAAAAAACAAAAAAAAAAACTAGAAAATCCCCCAGAAAAGAAAAAACTGGGCTGCCAAGGCTGACCCAGTGGAGGTGTTGGATGGATGGCAGCTGGACTGGAAAAAAATGGAAACAATCGGCGGTGATGAAGACACATTACTCACCATTTAAAGTTAAGCAGTGTTAGTCAGAAAGTTAACCCTTTCCTCGCTTCTTAGCTACTCCCTGAACCAAGGACAGGAGGTATTGAGAGAAAAAATGCAATTACCAAATGAGACATCATCGCACCACTTTAAAGCGACTTAATTAAATTCTCCTATTGATGACTTGCTGCCCAGTTGCTGACATCACTGGCAGAAGATAATCTGCTTAACAAAAATAGACACCTAAGCGTGACACCTTCTCCATATGACTTAGCAAACCGTAATATTTTAAACACACAACATCCTTCTGCCCTGAGACAGTGGGTTAGTGATACAGTTTTATATTCCTCACAGTCCTAATGTTGTAATTTTCTTATATAATTCTTTAAAAACATTAAAATCATACTCATTAATCCTGCAACATATATCATCCCACATCCTCTTCATCATTCTTCTCCTCTGCCATATAAAATCACTCATTATGTCCCTAATAGCCTGCGTAATACATCTGCATTTTTAATACACTGATAATTGGCTTGTTTCCGCTGGGAGCTCGCTTTATCAAACACCAGGCTGAGGTGCGCCGCGGAGGCCACGAATAGCTCCAGAATGCAGATGCATTTTAAGGGTCATTAAGTAAATGAGTTTGTAGGATATCAATATTTTCACACCAGACACACATGCGTGCATTTTAAACAAGATACAAGAGAATACGTCTGTAAATATTGGTCGTGTTCCAAATACAAACTCATTTATTTTTTCACAAAAATGTACAGAGGAAAGACAGTGACAAATGCAACTGGTTACAATTATTATCTAATTTCATTTTATTTTGAGGAGAAATGTTTGAGCTAAAAAAAAAAAAAGTTCTTTGGTCAAAAGAAGACTATTGAAGAAAATCTCAGACTGTAAAAAATCAAGCAGAACAGATACTATTGCTTCTGCATGAAATTCCACTTCCTATTTCTTTCTATGACACTTCAATGTTTCTGCCGCTATTGAAGTGGGGATGCAGTTTAATTTTGCAACCTATTCAGCCTATCATTTTTGTCCCAGCATGGTGCTGTATGAAATAAAAACAGAGGGATGTAAAATTAAAATAATACCTCGTATGCTGTGAAGTCCTTTATATTTGATAAACTATAAAATGGAGCCCTACATGGAGTCCCTATCACTATTCAGCGCTGTTGGATTCTATATTTCCCAAACATGTATGGTGGTTCCTGCAATCTTCGAAAAGAAAAAGGTTCATCGAGGGCTCTTTGGGAGGTTCCAGTGGATACAAATATGACGTTTTTTTAAAGCTTCCTGGAAAGGTTCACAGGGCATCTGTTTGAGGCTAAAGTTTCGAGTTTTGCTGCAGCTCTGCACAATGCATTTTTTCAATCATTCATCCTTAGTAACTGCCTGGTCAGGGTCGTGTTTTTTCAAATTAGGCTTCTAGTTTGTTTATATTTTGGGAACTAGAACCAACTAAATTCATTAGAAAATATCACAAACCAGTACAAACAAATACAATAACTGCAAGTCGGATTAAAAAACAGTTTCACACTTTGCGACCAATGATATGCTTGAGTGATGTAGCTGAGGTTGAGGAACTGTCCGAGACAGAATGCACACCATGCTGAGAGTGCTGGCATTTCTAAATCTGGGTTTAATCCAGTGTTTTTGGGAACATAGTGGTAGCGTTCATATTTATTTATTTTTTTAAAAACCCATCTTGTTTAGGCCATGCCCACTTCGAGTTTAAATCCAAGCAGAAATACGGATATTTAAACCACTGAAAAGATACAGCTATAAGTACAGATAGCGTCATTGCATTTCACCCCCAGTATCAACTATGTCTTAGGCATGATGACCTTCACAGAATACTGCGTGGAACCACGACATTTACATTTGTATAATGTGTGTATTTTAGTTGTATTATTGTTAGCTGTATCAACATCCCATTCTTGCTAATCACATATAGCAGAGTTTCATATGCCACAGCAAAACTTCCCTTTGGTTCATCCTTGGTTCATCGTTTAGTACCATGGTTCTTACTGAGGGGTCCGGAACGCACAGACAAGTACAGTGGTGAAAATCACAACGTCATTATCAAAATTATAATTGAGTTCTTGCAGTTATTGACCTACTTGACTGGTTACTTGAATTGAATGGGTTTAATCCAAATCTCAATAACTCAAAAACAAATAGCCTATAAATAACCTGAATCTAATGAATATTTTTTAATAAAAATGTGTTCCGTTACTGGAAAGTTCAGGAATTAGATGCTACCTGGCTTCTAATAAATAGCCACACTATTACTGTACACATTTATATACTGTTAATATTTCTAATGTTAGAATAATTGTATTATATTCAGAAAATAAATCTGTACTGAGAGGGTCAGTAGATTTTTTTTCTTTACAATTAAAGGGCTGCAAAAAGTTTGAGAACCCATGATTTTGTACCCCTTGAGCTAATAAACACACACCTACACACATGCTTAGCTGCAGGCCTTCATCTGCCCTCCTCATCGATCCTCTTTTCACTCCAGTGCCTCCTTGAGGTCCTGATTTAATAAGACATTGAATGATGTGAGTTAATCCACACTCAGAGTGTTAGCACAAGTCCCAATCGGTATCAGAAAAGCCACTTAAGCAAACTACGTTTTCACTCTCATTATTTAAAAGCCTAATTTTTCTTATAGTGGCTGAAATATAAAGTTCGACTAACTATTGTTTGTTTTCTCTCTTCTTTCCTTTTAGCTATTTCTCGTCTTACATGGTGAATTTCTTTCGCAATAATAGTGCTACTAAGTTACAGCTGATTTCCATTCCTCATCTGCTGCTCCTGAATACCGAGAAAGAATATTAAAAATGACATAAAAGTGGTTAGGTTTCTCTGCGAGTGATCATAAGCTTGTCATTTTAAATCTTAAGATTGCCAGAGGGTCCTGAGGGTCCAAGGCCTTGAACTTTCGTCTGCTTGGATTGTATCCTCTTTCTCATTGTAACTCACTTGAGATAAAATCATCTGCCAAATATTTAAATGTCAATGTAAATAATGTAAATAATTAATAAGTTAAAATTCTATAGAGGGGAAATTGTTCCGGAAAGTTTCCCGTTTCATAGTTAGGCCTTAAAGTGACGTTATATTTCTATGTATTGTTATCGGACACCATGCATTCTTGTGCCAAAGTACAATATAAGTTTAGAAACAATTTAAAAATAATTTTTGCAAACATCTGAATACCTCTTTTTTAAATGTGGCGATGAGAATATCATGATCATCTACCTTGTTTACCTGAGGTTGCATCAGAGCTGTGTGCCTATATCCCTTAACAAATCGAGTTTAATATAGCCTAATTAGGGCTAGTATACAGACTGAGAAGTAATAGACAGCGCCTTCATACAAAAAAAGAACATCACAATAACACAGCCATGACAGTAGCAGCAAAGCAGAAATAGATATTGGAATTTAAATAGATATAGGAAAAAAACATTTCATATAATTTAAGTCCATAATTTTTTTTTTATTATACTACTACACTGTTGTATACTTGATTCTGATTGGTCAGAAGGCATTGATTAATTTTCTATAACAGCAGTCTGACAGTAGTTCCATGTGCAAGGCAAATCACATGTTTATTATACCGTGCTCTTTTAATACATTTCTGGATACGTTACAGGGTGTCCCGAAAGTCAGGAACCAATGAGAGTACAACTACACAATACTTAATTTTGTTTTTATTATTTATACAACATATGCTGTACATGCTGTCGACCCTTATGCTCTACGCATTTTCTCAGCCACTGTATCATGTTTCTGTGGATTTTGCTCAACATATTCGCTCAACATATTCCCATTGGCTCCTGACTTTTCAGACACCTGTCAGGATTTGGAGATGGAGGCGGATGCAAGTGCAGGAAAACTTACAGACTATAAAACATGAACGAGAAACAGTGAGGCTAGGCAACAACATAAACATGATACAAATAAGGGTGACAATGACTAAAAATCGACCAGGAGTGCTATACAATGCGTGACTTAAATACTTGTGCTAATTAGACAACAATGTGATACAGGTGCTTGTGGTCATGTGACATGGTGCATGCAGTGGGCATGTAACTTGTAATGGCTTGTGGGTGATCGCCGCTACCGTGACAACACCCTGTACAGTAAATTACACAGGGGCACCACATAATATAAGCCTAATGACAAACTCATTTAAAATATGTTGTTATTTAATAAAAAAAAACCATATAATTGTTGAAATGATGATGTTTTCCTTGAGGAGATGTTTATTTCACATTTTTGGAAGGAGTCTCCAGTGGCAGAGCTTTGTAACAAAAGTCGAGAGGTTTGCAATTTCTTGATAAGCAGAAATTTCATTTCTTCTGTTTTTTCTGTAACTTCAAGCGAAAGTGAGCAAATGACTGTTTATAGCTGCTATAATGTAAGCGATATCAGGAACTAACTTGTTTTGCAGGTGGTCCACAACATGTTGTTCTTTAATTAATGAAAATTGTCATCACTGGCAAATTGCTGAACAGAACAGGATGGGCAGTTATTGGAAAATAATCAACTTCAGGTTGGTAACAGTAACTCTGCTTCGTGTTGCTTCACGTGATAGACACTCTGTCATGTTTTATTCCTTACTTAAACAATTACACAGACACAATGAGATGGGATTAATTGCTTTTGTGCTTTGTGTGTACTGCACTGATACAGTTGAGTGAAACTGTAATTTATTTAATTTAAATAAATGTATATATTGAAATAAGCAGTTTTTCGCAAGTCCTCATTTATGGATCTGACCGCTGTAAGTAAGACTAAACTTGGGAGATTTAGATAGGGATTCACAATAAACAGTTCTGAAAGCAGTAATAGTTGTGGTTTATTTTTAGGAACGTGTTGTGTCGGCCATCGCACTAATTGCTCTACCTCACTAATGCACTAGCTACAATGAGAGCTGCTGTCTCTCAGTGGAAATGAACACAAAATGAGCGTTAATTAGTGACCCTTTTACAAAGAATAGCACTTGAGCTCTTGCCTTGTCTGATCTCTCTCAGTGTGTGACTGGGAAAAAACACTATTTCTGAAATTCCTTTTTAAAAATAGCAGTTGGAAGCATAAGGGAGGGAGTCACAGTCAAGGGCAAAAGGCTGGTGTGGTCTGTGTGCTGTCTGCCACCCTGTCCAATCTGCCCTTGAATTGTTAATTACTGACAGACCCTTGAATGAGTGGGGAGTTTAATTGCACTCTTTGACCCTCATTGATGGCACATCCTTACACACTCACATCCATGCATTATCTCGCTCTCTGTCTCTGGTATGACGCCAGAAGCAGACCCAGTGCTCTTTAACGGATAAATGCAAGCTCAATGTGGCAGCCTTAAATTGGCTAAGATGTGTGTGATTGCATGTGTGTGGCAAGCATGGTCCAGTCAATGATGACATGGACACAGCCTGGGAAGCACAAGTGCCTGTGTGTGTGTGTGTCCTCAACACCTCCTTTCAAAGACTCTGTGAGTAAAGATGCTGCAGGGCTCAAGGACAGATGCTGCAGATGGCGGCTCTGTGACAACCTTATAATAAAAAATCCCCAAGTGAGGATGTGAATAATACATACTGAGTAAATATTAGCAAAAATGCTGCATCACGTAACAATATTACTAGGGATAGCACTGACCCGATACACAGAATCGGTATCGGGCCAATACCAGCAAAAACTGGTGGACTGGATATCGGAGAAAAAAGAAAATGAATTTGATTCTATCCCATAACAAATGGAAAAGACTGAAATTAGATTTGGAAAAAAAATTTGGGGGGGATTTTTTTGTGGGTTTGTGTCTCTAAATATTACACAATACATATCATTTTTATCACGATTTGCAGTAGGGTTGTATTCCTCAGTTTTGTCTAAAGCTATAAAATTCCTTTCAAAATTGCATTGGAATTTTAATTCTCAAAACATTAAGCATTTAAAATCATGAGAATATTAAGAAGTCTACATTACAATGTTATACACTTAAACAAAGGGGAAAAATGACAAGGAAATGATCATAAATTTATTATAACAGACGTCCATCATCTGACTCATATACTTGGTTGAAATTGATGTACTTTGATGTTACATTTCTTACATGACCTGCAAGAAACATAAAAACCGGCATCTTTATCTCTTCTTCAACAATTTTCTTTATTCGGTGCAGTAACACTACATAAGGTACACCATAATTGTAATGTAGTCACTATGTAGTGCACGTTTTGCAACTCTTGAATCTGATTAGTTAGAAGGTTATAATTAATTTTCTATAACAGCACAGCTCCAACAGTAGTGCTGTTAGCTGTTTATTTATAAAAATGTAAATAAAACTACAAAGAGCAACAAGTCTTTTATTAATTAATTCAAATTTATAATCATTGGCAAATCGCTGTGGTATAAGAGCAATAAAAAAAACTTCAGGACGTGCTGTTATAAGAAAATAATCAATTTCGGGGTGTTAGTAGTAACCCTGTTTTACATTGCATCACTCTGTCATTGATTATTTTCCTATAACAGAATGTCCCATCATGCTTTATTCCTTACACATCATATATATTTTATATTTTATTTCACAGGGGCATGGTGGCTTAGAGGTTAGCACTGTTGCCTCACATCTCTGGGGTTGGGGGTTCAAATCCCACCTCCTCCCTGCGTGCATGGGGTTTGCATGTTCTCCCCGTGCTTCGGGGGTTTCCTCCAGGTATTCTGGTTTCCTCCCCCAGTCCAAAGACATGTGTTGTATACTGATTGGCATTTTCAAATTGTCCATATTGTGTGAATGGGTGTGATTGTGCCCTGCAATGTGCACGTCCAGGCAACCCTGTATTGAGGATGGATGGATGGATTTTATTTCACTTATTTCACATCTGCAGCCATGAATGCACTTCCTATGTACAAGAAGACAAATTCCACATTGAAATTTATGCTATACAACATTATTCTGGAATGATCTTGGTGACCTGGGAATGTTCACTAGCACGATTTCCAACAGTGTGATAGTAACGCAGTATGTATATCAGTATTATAGTGTAAAGATACCAGTCGGTGTATCTTTATCCTTATCTTTATCAGTGTTCATTTTTAATAAGATTACACTACTCTGTATAGGCAAGAACATAATGTACTCAATTAAGCTAATATAATAATAACACTGTAATTGAAACATAAGCTTATCTTTCATACTTTCCTATCAAACTACCCTTTCCACTAGCTGAGAGCTCTTCCATTTGGCAGCTGACCTAACAGCAATAAATCGTGCACGATAAGAAGCTTATTTGGCCCACCTTCGATTTTACCTGCCAGGAAATGTAATGAGCTGAAGTGGCAGACTGTTCCAATTAAACGGCCCCATTAAAAACACATTACAGCAAAGAAGTCTCGCTCTGTTCTGTATGATCCTGGAAAAGCAACATTAGCTTTTGATTGTGAAATTACACCACTGAAATGCTACGAAATTCTCAAGGAAGTTTTCATTAGTCGAACACAAGATCACAATCGAGCGGCAGCAGGTGATTAATCTGATCACTTACAAAGCCAGTCTCTGCACTGATCACTTACAAGTACATTAGTCTTGAAGAATAGATTGTAAAAATGCCAAACCATTTTTTACACTGTAAGGTTTTACAATGCTGCTCTGTAATTTAATTCAATTCAATTGAAATTTATTTGTGTAGCACTTTTAACAATAAACATTGTCACAAAGCAGCTTTACAGAAATTTGGTTTTTAATCCCTTATGAGCAAGCTGGAGGAGACACTGGCAAGGAAAACTCCCTGAGACGATATGAGGAACCTGGAAAGGAACCTGACATAAAAGGGAAGTTCTTCTGGGTGACAGTGGATAGTGGGATTAAAAATCCTTACAGTATAAAAGTGTAGAAATGTAAAGCAAACAGTCCTAAGTGTGTTGAAATGATGTTCAATAGGAGCAGATTGTGAATCCTGAGATGTGCACAGGACAGTCTTTATGATTACAGCAGCAGTTCTTACAAGGTATAAAGTGGTTTTATGTGGTTCTATGTCAGCATACAATGTACTGATGATGCTTTCACGTCATTTCAACATCATTCCTCTACCTTGCATTTTTTTTACTTCTCCTTACGACTTCTCCTTATGGCAAACATGAGATACATGCGATGCACATTCATACAAGTGGACACTTGCAAGTACAATGTTGTTGAACACGCTTTCTATGGCAATATGTTTCCTTTCAACAGAAAAGGGATGTAACCAAATACATTACAAATACATTATTCAGAATAAACTGATAATGTGTTACAAATACAGATGTGAATATGAGGTGCAGGTTTTTTGAAAGCTTGCCAGAAATCTCCGCAGTGCATCTGGCTGAGAGTAGAGGTGTGCATGGGAACTGGGATTCCATGGGAAGCAACAATCCAGATACAAGCGTCTGATCAGATATGAAGCTTCAGGACAAAGAGAGACCACACTCACGTTAATGCATTTACAGCATCCTTAGTAACTGCCTGGTCAGGGTTGTGATGGTTTAATTGGGCTATTAGTTTGTTGATATTTTGGGAAATATAGAAAGTATTGCAGGCAGGTACAAAGAAAAATAATAACAGTTCCTCACACAAATCTCTAGAGAGTTTCATTTTAGTCCACGCCCACTTCAGTTTAAATTCCAAATAAAAATAACTAAACAAATACAGATAAACCCTAAGAACAAACTCATATTGTGCAAACTAGCTGGCTTGCAAACTAGCTAGTGTTCTAATTATCCACTGCTCTAATTAACTAGTAGAACAATGTAATAAAGCTCTGATACACTCATATCAAATGCTATATCTTTGAAATATAATGGTATTTTCTTGCATTTATAATCAGCTTTGTCTAAAATCATTTTGCCTGTTAACACTAACCACACGATTCAACATTACAGTAGGAGATATCGATAGAAAAATGGTACGGAAGTTATAGTAAAAGACTAGTACTATTCCAGAATAGTAAAATAGTACTAGTAAAAGGTAGTGATTGAAATTACAGCCAGATGTGTGACCTGATGCTTCCAATCAAGCATGAAAATCAAGTTGAGAGTGGCTGTCTACATTTTGCACTGCAAGGAGTACAGATGTAAGCGTGGGCTTGATGTGTGTAATAGTGTGTGTTCACATGACAGCTACATTAACCTCCTGACTAAGGCAGGACATCGAGAGCTGAGTCACCTTTGCTGAGAGCTGAGTCATCATCACTGAGATGTGATCAAGGCACAAATATGATTATCTAACACAGATGCCCCAAAACGCCAATGAAATGAAATATCCCTTACAGATAGGCAGAAATCCATCCATCCATCCATTCTCTATACTGCTTGTCCTACACGGGGTTGCAGGGTAGCCTGGAGCGTATCCCAGAGGACTCGGGGCACAAGACGGGGAACACCCTGGACAGGGTGCCAACCCACTGCAGGGCACAATCACACACACACTCTGGACAATTTGGAAATGCCAGTCAGCCTACAATGCATGTCTTTGGACCGGGGGAGGAAACTAGAATACCTGAAGGAAACCCCTGAAGCACAAGCAGAGCATGCAAGCTCTGTGCACGCAGGGTGGAGGCGGGATTCGAACCCCCAACCCCAGAGGTGTGAGAGCAACAGTGCTAACCACTAAGCCAATAGCTATATTAAGTAAGGAATTAATCACTGTGGTAAATATGAGCAGAATAAAACATTTCACAGCATGCCCTTATAGGAAAAAAGCTAACAAACTACATCTTTTAACCTTTTAATACCTTTTAACTGTTTATAGTAACATTTAATGTTGTGGAACGTCCGCAAAACAAGTTAGTGATCACATATAAACAATCATTCCCTCACCAGCTTCTTTTTTTCCCTCTCTTAAAGTTAAAAAAATGTAGCTTGTCATGTTTACCTAGAAAACTCACTGACTTACAAAGCACTGACACTGGAGACTCCTTCCATAAATGTTAAATAAACATCTTCATACAGAAACCTTCCCTATATCAACAATTACACATTTTTCTTTGTTAAATAGCAGCACTTTTTTTTTTATTTGTTCCTTATTAGACTTAGATTACGTGGAGCGTCCACCATACTGTAAGTCTCTGTAGAAGTTGTACTCTAGAAATGATAACATATTATAACAACCTTCTGACCAATCAGAATCGAGAATTCAGGAGCACTGTGGTATAAATAATTATATACACTCAGACACTATGATGTATGCTGCTATATGGATATATGGATATATATATTCATATTGATTTAGTCTGAAAGTCTGAACAGTATGAAGAATGGGATTTTTTTTGTTTTGTTTTGTCTGTTGGCAAAATTCAAAACCTGCCTCATTACACTGAACAGAAATGACACAAGCCCAGGATGTAATATTTAGGCTATGTTCATCTTAGAATATAAATATTACACATGAATTAAAAGCTACCAAACACAATACTACTGTAATATCAAAATAGTATTCAACTACAACCCACAGACTGGCTGACTGCTGGGAGAAAAACTAGGACAGGCCTTGTAGCAGCTGGGTTTTATATATAAAAGACTCAGTGGATGATTTTATCAGGAATCAATATTTGTTTTAATATACAGTATGAGCTGCTCGGGGAGTTGTAAAGATAATAAAGACACTGCCCATAAATGTTTACATTCAGTAGAACAGTGTGTAACAGTGTGTAGCAATACTACCTTTAAATCATGGTGCGATATTTTTACACTTGTCTTGTATAACAATATCAATAGCACAATAGCACAGTGCTGTTGAATTCTTGAATGAGACTGGTCAGAAGGTGTAGATTCATTTTCATTACATTACAAAACTAATATTTTAGCAGAAAACGTCAGTGGCGTTATCACATATGATACAGTTTCACCTAATGCATTCAGTATGCATTTGGTCCGATGTGATGGTTTGCTGTTACATGGAAATGTCTGACTCGTCAGATTACAAACGCTACTGAAATATGAATCTAGTCAAATGAATTTTCCATTTTGAGTATATGAATTCTGCCTTTAGCCAAATATGAGTTATAACTTTAGGAGAACTCATTAAAGACATCAATAACAGTGATATAGTACTGACTGGCTTCATCTATTACAAAAAAGTTTGTTTGGCTAGCATTTACTCCCTCAGTTTTTCTTTCTTATAAAATACAATGACGAGTGTGGTGAACATTATAACATAAGGATTATAGTATGTCCACATTTTATTACTTTGCTATTATTTTATTTTCTGTGCATTCAAAACATGAATACTATAATCCGTATTTTTTTGGTTGTTTTTTTGCTTTAAAAAGACACACATACCTGGAAAATAATATAGCAGAGATGATAAACATATGAAGAACCTTGCCGTAGGTCTGGTCATGACTCTAGTTTTCTAAACATGAACCACTGCAGCTTCTGTACCAGCTCCAATCGCATTTATGTAAATTATTTAGCTGAAGGCAGCTCATTAGACCACAGACAAAACAAATATGTCTCACCTGTTCAGAGTCCACGGTGCTAATCTGAAGGGGCTACTATGAAACAAAACCACTTCAAAGTGTCTCATTTAATGCCATGAACTAATGGTTAAGCTTTAAACCATAACTGATGTCACAATTCAGTCATGTTAGTTGATTATCTGAATTGTATAAAGCTGAACTTAGAAATTTTTGTTGAATACCCCTTGTTGAGTAGGATAAGTACGAAATCAACCTTTTCGATATAAGATCGCTATCATTTTGAAGCAGGTCTTTGACAAAAGGGAGAAGATACTCAGCACAAATCTGAAAGATTTGCAACAAATCTTTCAGATTGATGAGCTGATATCATTGAAGTGAAGCGATTGTAATTCCAAAAAGATTCACTCATGGAGGTCATAGTTTCAAACCCTTTCTCACAGTACACTGGCATTCCAAGATCGACTTATCGGACATTTTCGATCAATATAAATGAATGTATTATTTTATCGCCGCAAGTCTGTTATAGGATTAGTCAGGACGCCATTGGGTTTCTGTGTGTAGAGTATCGTGACTCTGTGTTTAGCTGCTGGTGAGCAGGGGTGATGGGAAACGGGAGGGGTGTGAGCACCCACTGGGTAAACAATTCTTACCTCTCCACAATAACATTGGTACGGAGAGAAAACAGACTTTTTTGATAATAAAACATCATGCACAACTGCCACAATAAAATTACAACATTTAAACCTAGTAGGCTAGGGAACAAAAAGAAATACTTACGAAACACTGGAAATTCTTAAAGCCCTGAGGGTCTACTTTCATATGAGCCATTAACAACTACTGTGGAGTATGACATCACAAATAAATTCAATGCTGAACACAGGCACCCCCAAAGAGTTAATGGCCAGCAAACAGCAAGAATGCTGCTACATTAAGTTAAAGACCGAACATTTTGGTGTTAAAAATGGCCAGTTATTCCAGTGAAGTGATGTAATTTCAGCTTTATTGCTAAACTTTAGTGTTTGGGGGAAAAAATCCAGGTGCTACATAATGAAGTCAATAACGTATAGTGTAAGAATACAGTGTATTTTAAGGACGCGCTTGTATCACTCTACTAGTCTCTTTTAGCTGTACATTTAGATGTAATTCAGTCTCCATTGTTAGGATTTCTGGATAAAAATGTCTGGCAACTGAATAAATGTAATTGTAAATGTCTTCAAATGTGAACCAGGGAAGCAAATGAGAATGTCAGCATGCCTCAAATGTAACAGTATTACCCTTTCAAACAGTTTGAATAAGAAGTTCAGACCACTGATGATTTTCTGCCTCAGAATAAACTCAGTTCTGAAAGGAAATCGCAGCTTCTGGCTCCTTTTCCTTTTCAGAAATTCCACCGCAAATCTCTTTAAACCCACTGTGGGAAGCTGATGAATCTTCTTCACATGGAAATCCCGGGCGGGATTTTAAGCTTCAGTGCAGATGAAAGCAGGCAGACCCATCCAATCTTTCTAATCAAACACTGAACGATACCACCTGTGTGTGTGTGTGTGTGTGTGTGTGTGTGTGACGACTCTGAGGACTCCTCTAATTTTAAATTCCAGGAACCAGATCAATGTGGAGCAGGTAAGAGAACACCGCAATCTTGAAAGCGTACCTGTTCAAAGAACTCATCCATGAAGCCTTTCTCCATGCCCACTGCCACCTCCTCCTCCTCTTCATTCTCCTTACCCTGAGAGACAAATAACATCCAATTAACATTAGCTCTTAATGTCAATGTAAAAGAGCTTCCCAGGATCGCTTTACACAAGTTATGACATTACAGTGCGGGATTTATTTTTCTACAGATTAATTAGTCACGCTATCTATAGGCAGTTTATTTATAGACGACTCCAATTATGAAATACATTTCAAGCTTCTTTTGCTACTTCTGGGACTTACAAGTGCAAATAAGTACACAGCTGAGTGCAAAAGTCAGCATCCTACATCAAGACAGCAAAAAAAAGAAATACAATAATAATTTAAAAACAAAAAGGTTCTGCCATAGACCTCCCACTCCCCCTCACCTTTCTAGAAGTTGCACAATTGTGAACTGCCCTGTTTAGCCGCATATGGTTATTATTTATTATTTTTTGACACCTAGTGATCAAAAATGGGAACTGCAACAAGCACTAATAGAGGCCCACTGGGACAGAAATCACGCTGCCCCATGCTCTCTCTGTGAAAAAGGAGCACCGGACAGGACAGTTAATAACAGGGTTGCCAGGTTCACGTTTATTTTACACCAAATTAGTCTAGTTTGAAAAACTCAGCAATCACTTGTTTTTAATAATCAGAATTAAACCTAATAAATGTATGCAAACAAAGACAAAATGTTAATGCAGACAGTGTATCTATGATGTACAGAACCATTTCTACTATAAGATACACTATGTTGCAAAGATTGGGAGAAGGAAAGGGAGATTATGGAGTGGATAATGTCCCTACATCAGAAATACGTGTGCACCACGGTGATCTTGTTTCGCCCACAAAGGCTGAGAAAAATGTGCTTCCATTTCCCAATGTCCGAAATTTTGGGTCTTTTCAGGTCTTTTAAGATGTTGTTGAGCTGAAACCTGGCAACCCTGGTTAATAATATCAGCTCTTCAGGTGGATGACTGTACGTGTGTTGCTAACTCTCAACTGCCTGTTATTCTAAAAAGTCACTAGATAGTAGTCTATAGCATAATTTAACTGTGATAGCTTCTCGACTTAATTTTGTTCGAGGCTATGTTGTTATTAACGTCGTCCCGCCTCACCGAAACATACGGTCATGCGCCACTGCTGCTCACACCTTCATTTACCATAACTACAGAAAACTTCAGACAGCCAAAATGGCTTGGATGACTGACTACATATGAGTTCATTTCCTTTTTGGCTGAACTGTGCTTTTAATCGGAGACTGTGGCTCTGCGTGAATGGTGCCTCTGTAACTGAAACAAGCATCTGCGATTAACTTAAATGAGATGAATTTCCCAAACTCTTAAGCTGATTTCTGTTGAATTCTCTAATCTTATAATGTTCATACTACTGTGCACCATTTAAACTATATCATCTCACAAAAAACTGACTTTAACTTCATTTTGGCTCTAAATGTCTCATTTGGGCTCCATACAGAAGATGACATGAAGTGAGCGGCGGTTGGCTCTATTCACCTAGTGCTCATGAAAAGTTGTGGACCGTGAGTCATTACAGCTGCGCTCTGCATTGATTAGCACAGCAGGTCAAGTTATTAGCAGCCTGTTATTCAATCAAGACGCCGCGAGACCGATGAGCACAAAACCTGGTAGGAATTTTTTTTTCCTCTGATAACCTGTGCTCATTTCAGAATATCTAATTCCGTTTGCTGGACATTTCACTCAGGAAAATATCATGCTGCAGAAGAATATGTATTATGATTCCCATTATTCCCATTTCACACTCACTTACAGAAAAGTCCAACAAACTTCACATGTTAATAATAGGAAATTTACACATGTGGCTTTGACACTTGTTTCACACATTGTTCACATGTAGGGCCTGTGGTTTTATTTTTCACTACTCATTTATTTTTCATTTTTTCACATAAAAACGATTATTTTATGCGGTCATACATTATTCACATGATGTCACAAATGTGTGAGTCCTCATGCTCAATTTCAGGGCATAACAGTGAAATGCATGTTCACATGTGGTCACATGATTATGTATGAAAAATATATGAGCACCAAAATGCATGTGGTATTTCTGCTAGGGACTGTCATTAACTTGATGTATTATAGACTATACAGTGTACAATACACAATATGGCCAAAAGTATATGGACACCTGATCATCACATCCAAATGTGTGGGCTTTTCTCAAACTGTTGCCACAATGCTGGAAGCCCAGAATTATCTAGAATGTCTTTGTATGTTGTAAAATTAAGATTTCCCTTTACTGGAACTAAGAGCCCCAAACCTGTTCCAGCATGACAATGCTCCTATGCACAAAGCGAGCTCCATGAAGACGTGGTTTGCCAAGGTTGGAGTGGAAGAACTCGAGTGTCCTGCACAGAGCCCTGACCTCAACCCCACTGAACACCTTTGGGATGAACTGGAACACCGACTGCACCCCAGACCTCCTCACCCAACATCAGTGCTTGATCTCACTAATGCTCTTGTGGCTGAATGAGCAAAAATCCCCACAGCCACGCTCCAACATCTAGTGGAAATCCTTCCCAGAAGAGTGGAGGTTATTATAACAGCAAAGGGGGGACTGACTTTGGAATGGGCTGTTCAACAAGCATATATGGGTGTGATGGGCAGGCGTCCACATACTGTACTTTTGGCCATATAGTGTATTACTCATATAATCACATGGGAAAAACATTTGATCACCTGAAATTTATGTGGTGTTTCCATAAGAGGCTAATATTCACTTGACGCATTATAGAATATTTTTATCATTAGCTTAATAAATTTTTCAACATCATCAACATCACTGTCAACCAAAATTTAAACTAATTTATTAATCTTCATTAACTACTTTATTCTGGTCAGGTCACAATGAATTATAACCTTAATCATAATCATACATCATACGTCATACGTCATACATAATCATAAGATTTAGGTCATAATTCACTATGCACGTGTTTGTAGCTAAGTAATAAAGTCAATTTTACAATAAAGGTGGAAAAAAATGCAAAAAAAAAAGTCTGCAAGGAACTCTGCAAGGAACTTTTTCTCTATTATGCAGGTAGGTCTAAATGTGTAGGGGTGTAACTTTATTAAAACAAAAGAGAGAGAGATAAATAAATAAAAAAATATTACATTGAATTAAATTACCATGGAAAGATATTGATATTGAAATTACAATAATGCAATTTTCAGATAAACAGTTTATATAAAAACTGCACAGTGCTACTCAGATAAATCAAACTGAAAATTGGAAAATTACCTAACAGCCAGGGAAAACAAGCTTATATGGTATTGCAAAGAATCCAATAAAGACAAATAGCCAATATTAGCTCAACTACAGATCTCTACAATCCCGCTGCTGAGGATTATAAGTAGTCAATATGTGCTCCCAGAGCTGTAACTGTTCAGATATGTCTTACAGATCCTAATCTAATCTTAACGACAAATTGAAGACATTTATCAATAGAGGAAGAGATTAAGCACGTTCACAATGAGTTTACAAGCTGTAGAACATCATGTTATCTACTGTCAATAAATAAAGCTTCGCTAACATGCTAATCTTCCTTCAGTTCAGTCCTGAGCTCAGCTAAACCCATGGTAGTCATTTTTATCTCATTGCACTTCAATTATGACCAATTGAAAAAAGACAGATATAAATTTCATACTGGAAATATCAAATATGCATACTAAAGACATGTCTCATTGGGAAGCCCAACCTGGACCACACTATTATTAATAAAAAATGTTAGTTCCAGGGTGTTAGTTCCAGCAATATTTTTGAAGAACAAAAATTTGACTGGCCATCTTACTATAGATTCTGTTGTTCATCTGTTAACGAGAAGTTTAACGATACATAAATGCTGAGTTGAGGTGTATTTATACTTAAATATACAATATGAATGGAGTTTACACATTAAAAGAGAAACATACTGCTTTGTCTTGAATTAATGTATCAGCGTATATGAATGTATAAAAGTATACTTAAGAGTTGCCAACTTTCACAAGCTAGAAGGTGTAAGTGTGGCATTTAATCAGGGGGTTTTAACTATTTATACATAATGAAAGTATAATTTTATTTTTATTTTATTTTATTTTATTTTGGTTTAACTTAATTTGAATCTATTTATTTCTGTAAAGCTGCTTTGTGACAAAGTCCATTATTAAACACGCTATACAAATAAAATAGAATTGAATTGAATTGAAAGTATAGAAATCTTATTCAATTAAAAGTGGAAGTATCTAGCCTAAAATGTAATCAAGTAAAAGTCAGAAATTTGCTACTTTTAAATGTACTCAAGTATTAAAAAGTAAATAGTAAATGTTTTTAACTGATGCAATTCTCATCTGACGAAAAAAATTAATGTCATGTTTTCAGATGTCATGTTAACTTTTCTTACTTATCTAAAACTATTATTTTCATTTTACAGCAAACATCATTCAGTCTCTAAGTTTGTGGTCACATTCATGCTACATAGCTCACTAATAAATTAATAAGAAGTTAAATATCATCTAAATAACCAATATTTACCATTAGTTAGAAACTGACTTGCTGCCTAGTCAATGTATGTTAGCTACTGGAGTCTATATTAGTCTAACCTAGCATTAGCAAAGAATATATATATATATATATATATATATGTATGTATGTATGTATGTATGTATGTATGTACATATAGCCAGTTAATGTTAACAAATTAGTGAAACTTATTTGAGGGCCAGGGCACTCATCCTCAAGTTCCACACTAGCTATAGCACTAACTATATGGTGTAGTATGAGAACATCACATCAGATGACAAATTAGCACATTGATTCATTTATTTTTCTACATTAATGAACTTCATTAGATGCTAAACCAAAATGATTGGACGCTAAATTACGCCCACTGATACAGTAGATAACTATGAAGAGAATTCCATGCCAGAGCGAAAAGCAATCAACCAGTGAAAAAACATTAAATACTGTAACTATCAACAGATTTCCTTTATATGAAAGACAATGCCTCCTGGAAAAACGTGCTTTCAGGCCCTTCTCTGATTACAACAACACCCCTGGGTATGCCTTAAGGCTGTTATTGGACAGTTGTTGCATTTCAATGTGGCACGACTGCAACAACCTGAGGAAAGAGAAATAAAATGCAACGAGGAATTACATTCACTTCTGACATGAAGTCAGTGTTTAGTTCTTTTTAAAAAATTCCCCTGGTTTTTCATTGAAGAGATCAAGCAATGCAGTGAAGGCTATGCTTTTCAGTGTGGCACGTTCTCCACATATCACAAATGATAAGCAATACAATTTGTGTATAGATAACAGGGCAGATGTACCTCATATTATCATTAGCAACATTGGACAGATGACAGATTATTGGATTATTCTGTGCAATGCAAATTGATAAGACAAGCCAAGCTTATTTCACAATACAAAACTTTCAACTGATACCAAATCTGGAACCAATACCAGATTAAGAACACCTTAAAATGGTGGCCTGGTTTTCCAAAATCCCCAAACAAACACAGGACCACCATTTTGGCACTAATTACGTAAATCAGTGCTAAAATTAATTTCGTTACAGCTGACATTCCACTAAATTGTGCTGTATTACACTACAAAACACAATTATGTCTCAGTCCTGAGTCAAAGCGCTTAAATGAGAATAGCAATTAAGACACAATGGCAGAGTTATCTCATTGATAATCCTCATGTTTTTCAGCATGGGTCTCTCGTGGATCTGTTTTCAATTTGACACCTTGTACCCTTTTCTGTACTGCTATCCTGAGCAATACTGTTAATGGTTTCTAATCATACTTAATTACAAAGTCATTCAAAGCAATGATACTACAACATCTCAGACTAGTATAGACCAAGAGATAAATTATGACAGTGCAGAGCTCATTTCCTGGATTAACGTATCTCAAATGGCCAGTTTATATGTGTTTATTGGCGCCTGTACTAGAGCCTTGAGATATGCCACTTCTAATAAGTCACATTTGCTTCTTATTAGACTCATTCTACAGCATCATTTACTTCATCTCCTTATTTAGGACATGTAGGGTAGCAGCTCTGAGACAGCAATAAGCCTCAGAGGACAGTGACTTCCTCTCTGTGGTGTACAGCACCCCGGGGAAGAGCAGCTCTCCGCCCAGAGCCAATCTCCAACAGATTGAACCGACTCACTCGTCAATTAGCCCACTAGAACCCTCTGCCCCACTTGGAGCAAGGTCAAACAGCCAGGTCCAACAAAAGGTTCTCAATCCAACTACACATCTCTCACAACAGCAGGTTAGATAATGATAAGGTCCTGGCAAAAACAACATAAAGACAACACTTTGGGAATACAAAACCAAAAAAAAAAAACTTATGGACAACGTGAACAAAAGAAAGAAGTGCATGAACCAAAAATGAAGCAAGGTCAAATAGCCATGTCCAGCAGAAACACAATTACCTCTTTATACCCTTCATTATTCCGAGTCCTAGACAATGATCAAATCTGAGCAAAAAAAAAAAAAAAGAAAAATCTGTGGAGTCCTTGGAAAAAGGACCTGATGTACAATGTAGAAAGTGCTCAGGATATCAATACAACTGAGAGGAGACGCAAGGGCAGAGAGTATTCCTCGAACCAACAATCAATATCATTAAAAAAAAACACTTAATCTGGGATAATATAATTAACAAATCATTGCTATGGCAAGAAAGTATTGACATATTCTGAGATCTAGTTGTTGAAGAGACTTTTTTTTTTTCCTTGGAGTGTTTTTTAACCACAGCAGGTTCACATTCAATTCATATTGCAGATGCTATTGTCAATTCTTCTCATCACCCTCAATTCAATTCAATCCAATTCAATTCAAGGAAAAGGTGTGTGAGAGAATGAGTGAATGAATCACTCTGTAATAACAGAAGCCATGTGACAAATCATCTCCTACTCCTACTGAAATGCAATATACGATTCTACATTCATGTATTCACGTTTTATTCACATTTGAATTACTGGAAAGATTACCTGCTACAGACAGAGTGAACGTTATCAGAAGCGCTACGCTACAAGTGTCACTATACATAAACCACAAAAGGTGAAACAGTGTCACCTTCATAAACAAAGAACACTATGGTGAAGAAATATCACAATTTCACCATAAACTCTTATGTGTCAGATTGGGATTTATTGTTTATCCACAACAGTGTTTTCTTGGTGGTGATATTTAGCTTGATTTTACATTTCTTAGACTACCCGGGATCCACATAAACATTCACCATGTTCACCTTGGCTTCAAAGTCAATATTTACACAGGGAAAGTTCCACATATTCAGAGTTGAGTTACACAGGTACTTAAACTGATTTTCTGGGTTCCTTATTCAGATTATTAACATTACCTGTTATTAACATTACCTCAGATTATTAACATTACGAAGTTTCCAGAATTTTCTTGAGTAGAAGTGTCCGAGATGAGTTTTTCAGTAGCATCTAGATCACCACCTTTAAACGTAACCACTTGTCTTTAAGGCTGAAAACAGATGTGGGATAGAAAATACGGACTAAGGATCGCATTTTTTCTATGCTGTCAAATACAGTACAGTGTAACATTAAAGCAAGAAACAATTTAAAAATGAAAAGTAAAAAAATAGTAATATGATGATACACTGTATGAATGAGAAGATGGCAAGCATTAAATAAGCATTTGGTTAAATTTGGTCTAAACTTGGCTGGATCAAGTGCTATTTTATAGGCTGCTGAATAATTTAACATTACTCAGCAGCCTATAAAATAGCACTTGATCCAGCACATCCTATTATTTTGCATTTTACTTTTTAATATCATACGCTGACAGGTAATTGTGTGCACAATTTAATGAAACCACAAGATACTAAATATACAGTAGGTAATGAAATCAGTAGGTAATGTGTATGTGGTATATAGGCTATTTTATCATGCTTTTCATTTGATATAAAGAGCTGTCCAATTAATAAAATGATGCCAGTGTTTTTGCTAATTCCACATGCTCTACTGTAAATAAAGCTGACCTAGCATGTATCTGCTACACTTTCTGCTCACTTTAAGTACGTGTTCTTCATTTTTTCCATTAAAAAAAATCTGGTCCCTCATATAAGCAATATCTTTAATTAAGATTCTGATTAAGAGTTGCACTCAACTCCTGTGCACAATTTTGGTATTAACTCCTCACTACCCATGCTTAGCTCAACTCTGAATATGACCCTGTGTGTACAATAGATTCAACAGATTCAATTGGAGATTAAGCCTGAAAAATAGGGTCTGGAATAAGTGTCTGTTGTAAATTTCTACATGCAAATTTTAAGGTCTAATTTAAAAAAAAAAAAAAAAAAAGAAACGTGTAAAATGTTTTATGTCATAACTTGCAATAGAAATTTGGACAGAAAGAATATTCAAACAGTGAAATTCAGACAGCTTTGAAGCTGAAAAAGGCAGAAATACAAAACACACCCAAATCATTAATATATGGTGATTAACAATGAGTCACATCACTGGCTATGATCAATTCACCATGATCATATGGAGTCCACCTACAAGTCCAATCTAGCCTAAAACTGGGGTTTGGAAATATGAGTTCAGAAACCAAATATGTTCTGGTAATGCTCATTTAATGTCATATAATGTCACTGCAAGCCCCAGCACCTTGCTGATGTAAAAGCTGTGAAGTGATCTCTCCCATGTTCACTTGAGTGCCCTGTGGACTTAATGATGAAATATAGCAGAAAATCTTCAGTGAGAGCAAGGCAGATAGAAAGAGAGAGGCAATACAAGTGGTGAATGCATCTCCAGTCCTCTCCTCCCCATCTGCTATCTTCCATCCACCTACTCTCTTCTCCTGTCCTTTGTCATCTCTCTCCGCCCTTCTCTTCATGCTTCTCAGTTTGGCTTGCCTTCTCTCTGCCCAGCTCTCTCTCTTTATCACTCTCTCTCTCAAGCCAGCAGACAATAGGGAGGAGGCTTGAGCTCAATCCGAGTCTCATTACAGCAGACGGCCCACACAACATGGACCGAGTTACCTGCGGCTGCCTCCCGCTCACTGCTACACTTGTTATTTTTTCCTCAATGCACATCCTACGTTATTTTCAGTCTTTTCATATACGTTGCCAGTTTATCCCTTTTGTGTTTATGGTGTTACAGCACTTTACCAACTGAGAACAAATAACCAACAAATGGCCAATTACACAAGATGTTAACGTTTTGATGTTGTCCTAATTTTAATTACTCATAGCTGTCTAACCATTTTATTGGTTACAATATTATCATAAGATTGTGTTTTTTTAAAATACGCTGAATCTATCTAGTAACCTCAGCATGCATCCCATTTGAGACAGTCATCGTCTGTCATAAATTGCTTATAGATGTAAACCTCAGGCTTCCACACAATACAATACAATTTTGTTTCTTAAGGCAACGATTTGATATTTGATGGAACCATACGATATACAGTATATCTGTCCATGCTGTTGCGTCCTGAAGGTATTAACATCATTTTGTGTCCAATATAATAACCGTATAATACACTATATGGCCAAAAGTATGTGGACACCTGACCATTACACCCATTTCTCCAAAATGTTGCCACAAAGTTGGAAGCACACAATTGTATAAAATGTCTTTGTATGCTGTAGCATACAATTTCCCTTCTTTGGAACTAAGGGGCCCAAACCTGTTCCAGTATGACAATGCTCCTGTGCACAAAACGAGCTCTGTGAAGACATGGTGTGTTAAGGTTGGTGTGGAAGAACTTGAGTGTTCTGCACTGATCCCTGACCTCAACCCCACTGAACACCTTTGGGATGAACTGGAACACTGACTGCACCCCAGACCTCCTCACCCAACATCAGCGCCAGACCTCACAAATGCTCTTGTAGCTGAATGAACACAAATCCCCAAAGGCACACTCTAAAATCTAGTGGAAAGCCTTCCCAGAAGAGTGGAGCTTATTATAACAGCAAAAGGGGAATAAATCTGGAATGGGATATTCAGCAAACACATATAGGTTTGATGGTCAGGTGTCCACAAACTTTTGGGCATATAGTATATAAAGGGATGGGTGTTGTTGGGATTTTTACCAATTTTAATCCTTTCAGTACTTTGTCATTCATGCCATCATTCATTTAAAAATATTTTTACTTTGATTTGGTGATATGAAAAAAAAATTGCACTCACGGTGCACATTGAACATCACAATATTTAATTTTGCTCAGGTTTTGCAAAGCAACATCAAAGAAGTTACGAGGACATTATTATGAGAAAATACCAACTCAGAGATTTTTATTCATTTACAAAAATAGAGATTTTCTAATTGTGAGATTTAGAAGCATCATTGTTTCCATAGTAACAACTTACACAGAGACTTGTGTTACAAAACTTGTGTTACAAAACTATTAAAAAGATGTGCAATACACAATACATATAATAATTGTCTAGATATTGATATCGGATGATATGTTAGGTATGTGATGATAACATTTTACTAACCACAAATGTGCCGATAATCTGTAATACAAATGCTGTGATGATTAACACACACAATATTATACAATTATGAACACTTAAAAACGTCATCACTATCTATACATTTCATGTGGAAGAAGTGGTCTGGAAAAACTGCATTTTTACGCAATATTTGTGTGCTCCTGGAAAAAGAAAATCTGCCCCATTCATAATGCTATATGACAGATTTGGGCAGATTTTGAAATTTAATTATGCGTATCCTGCTCAGTTAAGGTAATCCAATCATTCTGTTTATCAGACAAGAATTCTGGAAAGTTTGAAAATCATGCTGTCAGTAACGGTGATAAAATTTTATACAATTGTGAGAAGAAAATCTACTATCAGCACATATCCAGGTGAAAGCGTTACGCCCTGCGTGCCGTGCCACACTCAGCTAGCTCACTTTGCTCATGTAATCTAGTTGCCCAGGGAAACAGGGAATTATTTTCCCCGCAGGAGCAACTCTGCCTCAGTCTGAGAGGAAAATGTCATTAAGCCTGCAGTGGCCTGTAATGACAGATAGCAGGCAAGGAGAGAGTGATGCGCCGTCACCTCTCATTCCTCTCTCTCCCTCTGGGTTTTATACACAGTGTTTTGCAGACCGGCCCCGAAGTGTGTGGCGACACAAATCCAATTACACCACTCTGACGTTCTTGTCGTCTTGTGGAAAAAGAAAAGACCACCGACTGTGGCATTTGCATCTTCATCAATCAACACTCTGGCGTGTAGTCTCTCGCTCAGGCGGCAGAGATACCAACACCCTCCGTATCACACGCTGATGTCTGGCGTCGCATTTAGCCAGTAAAGAGGCACTGATTCTGACTTTCCCAAATACTGCACAGGTTTTTGGAGATCTATGGAATAAAACAGCATTTCTACTTGATTATTTTTGGCTGAAAAATCTTCAGTGCACATTAAGACTTTGGTCTTTTAGGATGTTTTAACACACATATGTTTAGTCCATTTGAATTCAACCCTCGCTCCATTTGATGTGATACACAAAATGATTTAAACTAGTTTATATGATTTAATTAATAAAACTAGTTTATTAATTTTTATATTAGATAATTTATATTATCCATTAATTATGATCTAAGCGTGGCTCTATATTCTCCATGCTTGGGTGGCTTTTGTGATTTTGTGATTTGTGATGTGCACTTAGCAAAGTGTTTACCTTTTTCCATCACCATTTTTCTGCCCAATCAATGAAAGTTAGAGTTAAAGTGTGCGTTTTCAGCCCTAAACACTCCTACGCTAAGATTTTTTTGTTTTGTTTTGGTTTGTTTAACTACGTGCAGTGTCGAACCAAATAGCAAACAAACTAAAAGTTCAATTTCGCTCTGATTCAGACTCAGAAAAAATTATAGATGTGAAAGTGCCCTTAAAATCTTGTGTAAAATATTATATTATATATATTATATTATAGGAATATATTATTATAATATTATAGGAACTTTCACGCCTATAAATCTGTCAAAATCAAGGCTGCATTCCAATACTGACCTACTTCACTGACCTACTTCTCACTGAATATCAATTTCCTCTTAAGCTTCAATCAATTACTGTATTCTGTATTTTAATAACGTAACTCACTTTAGTATTTGAATGCATTCCAATATTAATAAACCTGTCATGTTAAAAGTCTAAGGACAGTGCTGCATGAGAGGAGACCATGGACGTTAGAGGTCAGTAACATTGAATTGTATAATGTGTCTTTACTTCAGAGCTTGAAAGCTCTATGTTTTTCCTTATGGTGATGGATGACAAATGAATTTTACAGGTGTACAGCGTCATAATAAAACCCAAGGGAAACAAAACATTTAAAAAAAAAAAAAAGTAACAGAATAGTTTGAAATAAAATATTCATTAGGAATGCTCTATATAGAATCTCTGAAGTTGATTCTATCTCTTATTATGAATGAGATGCCTGTGAAATATGAATTACATCATCATTCATTACAGTTTTATATCACACTAGAAAAAAGGCTTGGTTAGTTACACAACAGTTGTGTCAATACGGTATATAAATTGTGCAGGTGTTTAAACTAAGATCAGCTAGAAGCCTTTAGTTACGATGCAGTTGAAAGATGAAATGCTGACTGGTGCAAATGAAATTTCAGATATAAAATTCTAATTCAATAAATTTACAGAGCGATTCTGAGAGACTACTGTGAGACCTTGCTTGGTAATATTCAGAGAACAGAATCTTATTGGCTAAAAGCCTCTCTTTCACACGATGGAGTTTGCATACGGGAGCAGAACTGTGAGTGGGAGGCAATCAGGATTACACAGACGAACACAGACAGGTGAAAACAAACAAAGAGCAACATATTAATATATTCATCCTTTACGCTGGTCCCTACTGTCAATATACACAGTGCCTTGCATAAGTATTCACCCCCTTAACCTTTTTCCACATTTTGTAGTGTTACAGCCTAGAACTGTAATGAACTAAATTGGGATTATGTCATGAAACTACACAAAATAGCACATAATAAGAAAAAACTAATGTAGTTTGAAAAGTTTTTTGCAAATATATAACATAAAAGTTGTGATTGCACAAGTATTCCTGCCTGTGAAACCCTAATGCGTTATTCCATCCATCCATTCTTTGTACCACTTACATTCTTTGTACGCAGGGTCACAGGGTTGCCTGGAGCCTATCCCAGGGGACTCGGGGCACAAGACAGGAGACACCCTTGACAGCGTGCCAATCCACTGCAGGGCACAACAGAGCACACACTCACACACCCATTCATACACTACGGACAAATTGGAAATGCCAATCAGCCTACAGTGCATGTCTTTGGACGGGGGGAGGAAGCCGGAGTACCCGGAGGAAACCCCCGATGCACGGGGAGAACATGCAAACTTCACACACACAGGGCGGAAGCAGGATTCAAACTCCCAATCTCAGAGGTGTGAGGCAACAGTGCTAACCACTAAGCCACTGTGCCCCCCATGCACTATTTTATATCGATAGTCAGTTTTAAAGTTGTGTTTGAGATTGGTGGTCTTACGATATA
>CM040474.1:4429381-4512146 GCA_022758105.1 Pangasianodon gigas | reverse complement strand
GTATGGTGGATGCTCCACATCTTGATTTCACAGCAATGGGAGTGAATACTTATGCAATCACAAATGTCTACATTTATTTTTCCCCCCATTTCAGTGTTACTGCTATTTTGTGCAGATTCATTAGATATAATGCCAGTTAAATTTAGTCCAGTTCAAGAGGCATGAATACTTATATTGAGAATATTTATATACTTGAAAAGTAGGGAAAAGACAGTGAGGATCATAATATTGAGAAAACCCACAATACCTAAAAAATTATTGAGGAACAACCTCAAGAAGGAACAGTTTGAGCCACAATCTAATCGATTTAAGGTTCATTTTGTAGAATTAGATTTCTCCGGCCATCAGATTATGATTCATGACGTTAAATCACACAGGCTTTCAAATCCAAAGCACAAGGAACAATACCATCAGGTTTAGTAAGATGTGAGTCACCTAATTGCACACATTAGTGTAAAAGTGTATCATTGCTTGCTGTGAGAGACCTGCTCAAGCCCAGAAGGCCAGACTGCATCAGGTGGCTGCAAATGAAGGGCTTCAACTTTAATATCAAACACAGATGAGCATCTCTCTGCAGAAAAAAGAAGTCAAACATTCAAGCTTATTGCAAAGGAGTGTGTGGGTGTGCTACAACAGAATAAAACGCTAATTCACACCTGACAAGATGTGCCAGGATTTGACCACGAATGCTGCATATGATTTAACTTCAGACATGGGCTCCTCTAAAGTTAGAAAGTCATTCGTTTAGAAACCACATCAGTGCACTTATGAATTGCTTATGGCTGTGCAGAAAGTCATTCTGCCTACCATTTTTCTCAACGACCAATCACTGATCATCAATGTTTCCCAACAACCAATCATTGATCACCATTTTCCCAGTGACCAATCACTGATCACCATTGCTCCCCAACAACCAATCACTGATCACCATTGTTTCCCAACAACAAATCAATGATCACCAGTGTTCCCAGACAAACAATCACTGATCATCATTCCGCAAAAAACAACCAATCACTAATCACCACTGTTCCCAATGACTATTCACTGATCACTATTATTTCCAAGGACCAATCACCAATTACCACTGGTAATAAAAACCAATCACTGATCACTATTGCTCCCCAACAAACAATCGCTGATCACCATTACTCCTCAATGTCCAATCATTGATCATCACAGTCCCCAATGACCAATCGCTGATCACCATTACTCCTCAATGTCCAATCATTGATCATCACAGTCCCCAATGACCAATCACTGATCACCATTACTCCTCAATGTCCAATCATTGATCATCACAGTCCCCAATGACCAATCGCTGATCACCATTTCTCCTCAATGTCTAATCACGGATCGTCACTGTCCCCAATGACCAATCACTGATCACCAGTATTCCTAAAGACCAATTTGTGATCACAATCATTTGTCCTACCCGTGCAGTTCTTTGTTCTTCGTCATAATGTGTTATTTTCTATTCAGATAAATCACTATTCTATTCTATTCTATTCTATATATAATACATGATTTCTGAAATTCTTCCTTCTTCATGCAACAGCTTATATTCAAATGATTGATGATTCAGTGAATATGCAAATTACATGATGTCACCTTGCGACTTCTAGTGACTTTTTTTAGAGCATGCCTTAGCTACTTTCCCTGGTAAGGATTCAGTAAGACTGGCTTCAGATAAAAGATAAACTATAAAGTTAGGCAAGTAGAGGTGTTTTATCTGTTCATGTGGAATAGTCGTCTGATCATTGCCTGTCACTTTGAGACCCTAGGAGATATCTTGGTCATTTTTGGAGAATATAAGCATGAGGCAGTGTTAGGACCCCCTTCGTGTTAATACACCTAACACAGCTTCTTAGGAAGGGAAGGGAAAGAAAAGGAAGAGACGGGAAGGGATTAAATAAGACCCACAAACTTTTATAGTGTGCTCTAGAATCTCACTTTTCTTTGTTTTGATTTTCTGAAATCTGAAATCATTTGAGATCTAGCTGGTGCTAAAATGTCATTAGGTTTAGGTACAGCAACCTTAAACAGTGAGGGTGTTAAGATTCACAGCACCTGTCAGGAAGCCGTTACTCTCAGCATGACCTGTGGCACTTTTCTGCTGCCGCCGCTGATGCCTGCTGACAACTATAAACCAGAACCTAATGAATAAATATAATTGACAGTGGCCACAGACAGATGTTCCACATGCTTGCTAAATAGGTTTCATAGCCAGGGCTATATTTGGAAAGAGAGCTTCCATATGTGCCTAAAACAAATATTAGCCTCTCTCTCTCTCTCTCTCTCTCTGTCTAACACACACTCACACACGTTAAGTCTTTCTTTCCCATTCAGGGATGCAGAGATTTTGATGAGACTATAAGGACCAATGAAGTAAAGACTACAATCAAAAATATATAGTATAATAACCATACAAGCCACAGTTGTTGTATTACTCTGTATCTGTGTACCAAAGCTTGCGTAAAAATTAATAGCCATGCAAGCTTTGGTACACAGATACAGAGATATACGACAACTGTGGCTTGTATGGTTATTATACTATATATTTTTGATTATAGTCTTTACTTCACCTTTTCTACCTTTTCCATCATTAAAGCAAAATCTAATTCAGGACATCGTGATAGTGCAGTTAAATACTGATAAACAACAGCAAAGAAATCATTGATTCTGGAACTGAGAGCGCACAGCACAGAAGCTCATGCCCATCAACAGAGCTCTTCTTCAACTCCAGTCATAGTATCCTAAATAGCTGGCATGCAGTGACAGCCACCCTCAAAGTGGCCCATGTGGGACTGGATAGTGATGTGCAACCCATGGCTCAGACAATGCTGGTTACAGCGGAATTCATTCTTTCATAGTCCAAGGATTTTATTTAGTGAAATTAACATGGAATTTAAAAAAAAAAAAAAACAGTCCTGCACTTACCTCTACACTTAATGATAAAAGTGTTCTAAAAGTGATAAAGAAAAAAAGAAAATATAATAACAATGTGCAAACAAAGTTGACTGAAGAATTGGCTTCATCTTGTCTGAAATATTTTTATCAGCCTGCTCTTTATTTCTTAATTTCTCACTGTCGACCCCACCCCCCACCCCCCGACTATGTGACATCCTCAAAGCGGCAACTAATGAATATTTCAGTTGACTAGTTGCGACTCCTACTGTGCGTAACTTTGCATTTTCAAATATAATACAATATAATCCTGAAGGTTTGGTTTTATATCATAACTGACTAGCGTTATCTGTGTGTGGGATAACACGAGTGACATAACATAATAGGAGTGACACAAGTTCACCACAGAAATTATAGAAAATAATTCATATCTAATCATGGGGGAAAAAAAGTGGACAGGGCTTCAAAAGGAAAGAGTTGAAATTTTTTTCCAGTTCTCATTTTTCCAGAGTTGTCTCTAACACCCATTATAACTGCCTATCTATTTCACCTGTCATGCCTTTCCAGCTCTTTCTGGACGCTGTCTCATTTTCGCCAGCCTTTGGTGTGTGACAGGTTACAGTGAAGAATACGCTATGAAGGAGGAGGAGTCAATTGCCCCCCTGGGCACAATTCACCCAGGAAGCCACCATCAAATTACTCCATTTTGTTCCCCTTTGTCTCATTATTTACAGCTCACAGGCCCTCTACAACAATTTCCTTTCCCCTCCGTGACCTGAGGTCATTCAGAGCTTCTGTGACCTGTAAATACACACACAAACACACACACACACACACACATTTGTCTTACTGTCCTTGTGAGGACCTTCCATTGACTTATTAATGCAGCTAATTAATGCTATGCTACGCCTGAATCTAACACTAACCTTAACCTCAGTAACCAAAAGGGAATGTTTTTGTTTAAAACAAAAAGCAGTTTCCTTGTGGGGGCCTGTCAAATGTCCCCAGAATGTCAAAACTGTCTAATATTCCTATACTCGTTGGGACATTTGGTCCTCACTAATATAAAAACATGCCCACATACACATACACACACACAATAAGCTGAGGCATGAGAAAAGTCATACTGACTCTAGCAGCCTACACATTACCACCTACCACACACCCACCAATGCAGACACACACACACACATACACACACACCAGGTCTGCAGGAGAAACAGACCTAATAGGCTCTGCCCGAAACAGTCAATAGCATGAAAACAAACCACAGCCATGAGGAAAATTAGTCACCCTGTCATTTAAAAAAAAATCAATACGTGGCCAGGTTCCCGCAGAGCAGAGTTTGAATTTCCAAAGGCCAGAGGCAGGCCTGTTTCTGCCCCCTTATCGGTGAGACAAAACTCCACTCATGGTTGTGATATTTGCACAGTCAAACAGAAGTTGAAGCAGTCAATGATTTTCTAATGAGCTTACAATGTTGTAGACGAAAAAAAAAACCCAACTGTAACTGCATTCCTGGTTGCTGGATTATTTTAGCAGAACAGGATTCCAGCAGGCCCAACTGTTGCCCAGTATATGAGTGATTAAGTACAGAGGTCTGAAGGGGCAGCGCTCTAATGTGAAATACTAAAACGTAATAGCAAATACATAAAAATGTTACAACGTGTTTCCGTCTAGACACAGCAGATGGATGTACCAGATGGACCTAACAGTGACTATACATAAAAATCGACTGTACAAATGTGGAATTTATAGTCAAGTTAATGTTTACAGTATGTGGTTAGAAAGGAGATAAACGCTGCTTATTCATTCTTATGTGATACAAGTGAGATGGTCTCGATGCTCTCGATCTTATAGACGTTATTCAAATATGGTGAAACAATAATTATCCAATGCGACTCCAATTAAAGCTATTTCTCTTACTACTACTACGACTACTACAACTACTACTACTAATACTACTATGACTATGACTACTACAACTACTACTACTACTACTGCTACAACTACTACAACAACCACGACCACTAATACTACTACGCCTACTACGATGACTAGGACTACTAGAACAACAGCTACTTATAATAATAATAATAATACTAATACAAAGATCAGATAAGGATAGAACCAGATTAGTATAATCTATATCATTTGGAACATTTCCATCACTGATGCATTACATTTAAACATGAAATCTAAATATTATAAACCTATATTAACATCAGTGGCTGCCATTTTGAATGGATGACTCTAAGGGCCGTAAGTAAACAAAGGGTCCAAAATTGATCCTTGAAAATTGTTTGCATAGTAATGCGGTGTGTCTAACGCTAATTGGTGGCTATTACTTGTTAGCCAGAGTATGAGATCCTCCATATAATGTTTATGAAATGGTTTGTTGGTTAGTTACACTCTCAGAACTACAGGTACCAAACTGAACTTTGCCTTGTCGCTGGATTTGTATCATTGATGTAAGGGTACATCATTTGTTCGTTTAGTATCTTTCACCTTAAAAGGACCACCGATGTATCTTGAAAGCCTTTAGTCAGTCACTCACTCACTTTCAGTAAGTGCTTTATCCCGGTCAGTGTCACAGTGCATCTGGAGCCTATCCTGGGAACACTGGGCACAAGGTGAGAATACGCAGGGCACCAACTACACTCACATTCACACCTAAGGGGTAATTTAATGTAGCCAATCCACCAACTGGCATGTTTTTGGGAAAAGGGAGGAAACCTGAGAACCTGGAAGAAACCCACAGTAACCCGAGCTCAGGATCGAACCAGGAACCGTTGGTTCTTTAAGCTTTAAGGCAGCAGCACTGGTCGGGTGGATTCGGTGTCTATCCCAGGGAACACTGGGCGTAAAACGAAAAAACACTCCAGTCTACACTGGAGTCACACACACATTCACACACTCCTTTCAGTGCACAATTCACCAGGGACCCTGGAGCTGTGAGGCAACAACGCTATCCTCTGTGTCACTCCAAAAATGGGTGAATCCATCCATCCATCCATTTTCTGTATTGCTTATCTTACACAACCTGGAGCCTTTCCCAGGGGACTTGGGGCACAGGGCAGCAGACACCCTGGATGGGGTGCCAACCCATTGCACGGCACACTACTACTACACCCATTCACACACTACAGACCATTCCGAGATGCTAATCAGCCTACAGTGCAGTAGTATACAGCGCAGTCTAAATTTGGACTGGGGAGGAAATTGGGGTACCGGGAGGAAAGCCCCGAAGCACAGAGACAACTCTGTGCACACAGGGCAGAGGCGCGAACCGAGCCCACTACCCTGCAGGTGCAAGGCAAGAGTGCTACCCACTAAGCCCCCATGCCAACCTTAAGCCTGAATCTCATTTCTGAATTCATTTTTCTGCTCAAAAAGTCCAGAAAGTCGGCAAACCTGGCGTTAACACTGTTGCTGGGACTCTCAGATTGCAGCCCGCTGATTTAAATAAAAGGCGCAGAGCGTGTTCGGGAATACGGAGCATGCGCAACCGGAGCCGCGCTTCACACCGGGGCCACTTTCCTATTTTAGATTTTCACGCGCTGAGCGCCGTTACGCGTAAATCAGGCCACTTCCAGTTTCATCTTTTCACATTTGGCAACCAATTCTACAGGCGTGGACTATTCCACATGTCTAGATGTGATTTTATTATTATTATGATTATTATTTATTATTATTATGTTGTTGTTGGCATTTCACGTCCATGGAAACCAGACTATGAAGATAACGTGTAAAAAGCGGGCGTGTGCAAAAAAAAAAATAATAATAATAATAATAATAATAATAAGCATGCATCTGTCCCATCACACGGACCGCACTGTCTCCCTAACATAAAGCAGCTCATTTGTTTATACTGGATTATAAACAGGTGGTGCGGGTTGTTTGTTTTTTATCAGTTATTTTTACTTGCATATTCACAGCCGCTCGCGTGCGCGTGCTCTTGGATTCAGACTGACACCGCTTGCGCTCAACACCTCGCCTCGCGCGCAACTTGAGAAAGAACAACAAATCCCTAAAAGTGGCGTTAAATCATAAAGCTTTTACTTACATGCCTCAGCTCGTGCGTGCGGTCCTTCATGTTTCCAAACTACGTCCTGCACTCTACCGAGACGACCCTCAGCCCCCCAGCCAAAATCAGCGCGCCCGTTTTCCTGGCGAAATTAATTCTGTGCAAAAGAGCGTAACGAGTGGGAGCGTGCAGGGTGGCGCGCGCATCTCTCGCGTAACCGGAGCGCGTGATTTTTTTTTTTTCTTCGTCCCCACCTCCTCCAGTTTCTGCTCTGCTTCTACAGGAAGGTGGGACTGATGGACAGCAGGCTCAGTGTACTAACAGCGCGTGTCATACAGGTGGCCGATTATTTTGGCGTGTTATTGAGTGCGGTCACGTGACGCTTTGGCTGTAGATTATTGGGACACGCCCAGCGCTTTTTCACACGTCATCAGCCGCCGAACTGTTTGATGTTTAATGTTTGATGTTTGATTGATGTAGGAGGTTGCTGTGAATGACAGCGTAAGCGCGCGCCGTCGTTCAAACACTTCTGGTTTGGATTCAGCACCAGCCATTAAAAAAAAAAAAAAAAAAAAAAAGTTCCTAGAAGAACCTTTGGTGGTTCTTATGGAAACTGGATTTTGCTTCAGGAACCTTTTGCAAGCAGGTCACTTTATTACTTTAAATAAGATTGATTGATTGATTGATTGATTTTACTTATGAATAATTCAAATACATCTTCAAACTTTTAATTGTTTTCAATTTAAAATTTATTTATTTATTATGAAAAATCCAAATATATCTTCTAGGATTAAAAAATACATCTTGTATAATTAATATTAAAATATATTTAATATTAAACAAATATTAAAATTGATTTATCTGTTTGTTTATAATATATATATCTTCTTAAAAATTAATTATAATTTTTAATTAATTAATAATTATTTTACATTTAAAAAATATTTGCTGGTTTGTTTATTATAAATAATCCAAATATCTTCCAGGATTAAAAAAATAAATATTTTTAAAATAAAAATATTGATTTACATCATGAATAATTAAAATATCTTGCTTAATTATTTAAAATTGATTTATTTGTTTCTTTATTATAAATAACCCAAATATAATCTTCTAAAAAATTGGTATAATTATTTTCAATAAATAATAATTAAAAAATATATAATTTATTTGTTGGATTGTTTATTATAAATAATCTAAATATATCACCCAGCAATCTTTTGTTTAATTATTTTAAATAAGAAATTATTTATCTATGTAGCTATCTATAGATCTGTCCATCTATCCATGCACGCATGCATTTTTTAAATAAGTAATCCAAATAGATCTTTCAGGGACTTTTGTTTTGTTAAAATACAGATAAAAGCTAAGTTAAAAGCCAAAACAGTATTTAAAAAAATAAACCACTATTATTATGATAATTATCTCTATTATAAGTGATATAATGTGCTATAATTTTGATATAGACTATTGTTTAGTACAGGAGTATGTAGTGTTGAGTGTGCTGAGTGCGCCCTCTGCTGGAGGCCATTAGTAACGCTCTTTAGGCTATTCATTCATTCATTCATTCATTCATCCATCCAGCTTCAGTAATCCTGGAGTGTATCCTGGATTCTGAGCCTATCCTGGGAATCCTGGGCATGGGCTGGGAATAGATTCTGAGCCTACATACTCCTGTACTGAATGGGACACCAGTCCATCACAGGACACCATGCTCTCACACACTCCTTCAACTCTAGGGGTCAATTTAGCGTCACCAATCCACGTACCAGCGTTTTTGGAAGATAGGAGGAAACCAAAGAACCCAGAGGAAACCCACATGGACATGGGGTGAACAGAAACCAGAGCTCAGGATCAAACCGGGGACCCTGGAGCTGGATCCCCAGACCAAAAACTGTAATTTTAATAAACAACTCCGAGTTTGTTTAATGTCTTATAACAGAATCACGCATAAACAGTTCTCATTCCAGAATAAGCCAGAAGAAAAGAATGAGGCAAATCCTAAACAATGCCACGCACTCAAAAATGCGACACAAACATTTCATTATCATTCATTAAGCATTATGCGTTGAATTATCCTATTAATATTCTGGCAACATTATAACACACAAGCAAGGAGGCTATTTTTATTTAGTTTCATGCCTTCAAAGTGAGTAAGAAATATTTTACTGTCTAAAACCATATCATTTTACCATGACAGTCATTTCTTCCGTTCACTTTAGCTACATTTCATCATATAGCACCTGTTCAGAAAAGAGAAAACTCCACACTGCTCAAGTCCACAGAGTCGGCCATCTTGTTTAGTCCATACAGTCCATCTGAACAGGCAAAGATGAAGCCTGAGGCAGACCATCGGTCACGATAGTCTTCAGAAGCGAGGTCTCCTATTCCGGCCTGTGTATTTCGTATCTGCTCTCACCTCCCTGAAACGAAAGCATTAACATTAATAAATATAGAAACAGCCATGAGGAGCGCCATCTGAGCCGTTTCAGTCGAGAGTAGGCCTAGAGCTTAATTAAGACAGTGGTGACAAATTAAAGGAAAAAATAATGTTAGGTATCAGAGTAAGGTGTCGTGCCACCTCGAGCCACCTGAACTGCATTAATGAGTCGAGGAGCTCTACAAGCTTCTGGATTTGTTTTGATGATCGCTGTTAATCTGGTGTTAATCAATAGACAGATAGATATATAGATAGGAGTAGAAAAAGAAGAGTAATATTGTAGAAAAGAATTGTATATTTTATGAAGAAAAAGCATTTTCAGCTGAGATTTGAAAGAAGTTTGGTTTATGGTCCTTCAAGGGCTCTCAAAAATGCTGAATTTAAGTTTGAAGCCCAGAACCTCATGCATAACAAAGACACCCTTTTTTCTTTGTCACCTGTCTAGAGATTTTCCACAGACGTCATAACCATCACTGCAAAATGCATGGAAGATACCAGAGATACGTACTTGCCCTGCCTTCGCCTCCTCTCCTTCTTCTCCTTGATCCAGTCCTTGCTCTTTTTCAGGGACTTGCCTTTCAAGTTTTTGAAGCGAGATCTTTTTTTGACAAAAGGACACACAACACTGAGTACCATTAATTCACCAATTAAAACTCCATAACAAGCGGTGGTGTTTAACTCACCGTTTAGGACATTAACAGTCTAGGAAACAATATTTATGTTAATGTCAGAGGGAGGAAAAACTGTCAGGACCAGGCTAGAGCCAGACAGAACTAGTGCCCTCTGTCTCTGTTGGTCCACGTCCATTCAGGACAGGACAGAACTGAAACCTGCTCTGAGCCATGGACAGGACCTCTGACTATAACAATCATCTCGTCTACATCAAGGTTAATGCATGTTTATTATGTTATGTTGATGTTTGATTGATTTATGAGGTTGTTAATGCACACTGCATGTTACATTGCAAGTAATATACAGTAAATATACAGTATAATTTAATACAAAATTAAAAACAAAATAAGTAATCAATTTTTAAAAATATATTTTAAGCATATAAAATAATATGCACAAAAAATTTTTAAAATAATAAATATTAACTAAATTATTTGTACCAAAATTTAAGCCACTATTAATTACGTCCAGAAAAAAAAAAAATCTAAAACACTAAAGAATAAAAATGCTGAAATGTGACAGATAAACGTTTTTCTCCCTTTTTAGGGTAAAATTCATCATACTAAACCATAACACTTAACACATAAATCATTTCAATAGTAATGTGAAATATAAAAAGTGGTTAAAACTAACCTAACCTCATTCAAATGCAAGGAACAATGTAATTAAATTAAATAATTTACAGGAATTAAGCAAAATAAATTAAAATAATAAAAACAAAAATTCCACACTAGGTTTTTGCTTTCAACAAATAATTTTAGTGTTGTCGCATCACTTAATTTGCATTAATGATATGAAAAATGCTTAGCTTCACATAAATAATTAATATGAATAATTAATTTAAAACAAATCATTTATGGTCTGTGATTTTAACATGGTTTGCTTTAAAATCCAATGCTAATTTGTATCATGGTACATTTTTCCCTTTGGGTCAATAACAAGGCAAGTGTGTTTCTACCCTAGCGCTAAACAGCGAGTTTAATTTTAACCTATAGGAAAAAAAACTACTTCCTTACCTCTGTCCTGTGAACTGCGCTTGATGTGAAACATTTCTGTCAACAGTCTCCGACCCTAAACCCTTAAAGACAGCAAAACAAATGCATCTTAATATTTTAAAGCAAAATCTTTGCTCAATTTTTTGTGAATTACGCTACATACCTTGGGCAAGACACCAGACACGCCAGCGAACAGGCAGAGGAAGAACCTTCGGGAAGTGTGCAGGTGATGATTAGTTTATTAGAAATACACACCGACACTACAGAACACGTGAGTTTGTTATGTATGTTGTAAAAAGGGGAGCACATACTTTTTGGCTTTGCTGCTGTTGGGGTAGTCGACCACCATGCCTCCGGTAAAGCCTGCCCTCATGGCCTGGGCTGTGATCAGCTCCAGCTGGAACGAGATGCCAAAGTTAACCCTGCGTTAATAACACGTCTTTGTCCACTTCCTGTCATGACTACGAAGTTTTCTTTGACTACATCGTTCACTCCTTCTAATACGTCATCGTTTCTATATTAACAGCTAATTCACAGCGACACACACATGTAGGTAATTGTTGATATGGTGAAGTTTTCTGTGAGGGGATGTTTGTTTAGCATTTTTGGAAGGAGTCTCCAGTATCAGCATTGTGTAACAGTAAATCTGTTCTGATTCTTCAGGATGGAGGGCTTCGTGGTTTCTCGATTACAAGTCTTATAAACTTCAAAAGAGAGGGGGGATAAAAAAAAAAAAAAACAAGGCTGGTGGGAAACCATTGTTTACAGCTGTTATAACGTACGTGATAACAGGAACTAACCCGTTTCATAGACAGCAAAAATAACTATAAACGGATAAAAAGTACAACGTGTTGTTCTGTAATAAATAAAAAAATGTCATTGTCAGAGTGAAAAATGAGTGTGGTATAGAAGGAATAAATCACTTTAGGAAGTGTTGATTATTTTCCTATAACAACATGCCCCCAATCATAATTAAATAATTCAAATAGGCTTGATTTAATCTGTAGATGTCAGGCTACCTCACCTGTTCGGAATTTTCCGGATAAATCTGGAAGACGGCACGGGCACCTCTTGTCTAAAAATGAATAAATAGACCAGAAATGTTATTCCAAATCAAGAACGAATCTCTGTATCGTGTTAGCTGTAAGGGATTCCTACCAGAGAGGAGTACAGTGTGCTGAAGAAGCTATAGAGTCTCTTGGGTGGACTGTGTGTCTTCTTATCCGCATTACACAGCCACTGCAGAGCGGAGATACTGAGGACGACAGTGATAGGCAAAATGTCAGTTATTTCACGTATGAAGGTTGTTGAACACTCTCTGTTAATATTTTTGCTTATACTTCAGGGAATGGGTTCAAGTTAAATAATCTAGAATTAAAAAATCTATGAAAGTATGAAATAGGTAGAAGCGAACTGGGAAATGTTTCTGAGTTTTTATATTATTGGAAAAAAAATCTAAATCTAACTACAAGAGGCAAATCTGGATCACTCTAATTAGACACTTGTAGCAGACAACATATACACTCACTGTCCACTTTATTAGGAACACCTGCAGACCCGTACGTTCATGCAGTTATCTAATCAGCCAATCACGCGACAGCAGTGCAATGCATAAAATCATGCATATACAGGTCAAGAGTTTCGGGTGAAGTTCACATCCAACATCAGAATGATGAGAAAGTGTAATCTCTGTTACTTTGATCCTGGCATGGATATTGGTACCAGATGGGCTGGGTTGAGTATTTCAGAAACTGCTGATTTCCTGGGATTTGCACACACAGCAGTCTCTAGAGTTTACACACAATGGAGTGAAAAACAGAAAAGATAAGATAAGAGAGATCAGAGGAAAATATAGTACTATAGGAAGGAATATAGGAAAATATAGGAAGGATATAGTAACTCATATAATCACTCTTTACAACTGTGGTGAGCAGAAAAGCATCTCAGCATGCACAAAACATTGAACCCCTACTGGACAGTTGAAGAGTGGAACTTGATGTGGTCTTTTGCTGTTGTAGCTCATCCACTTCAAGGTTTCACGTGATGTGTGTTCTGAGATGCTGAGATGCCATTCTCCTCTGATCTCGCTCATCAGTAAGGTGTTTCAGCCTGCAGACCCTCCACTCACAGGATGTTTTTTTTGTTTTTCACACCATTCTGTGTAAACTCTAGAGACTGCTGTGTGTGAAATTCCCAGGAGATCAACAGTTTCTGAAATACTCAAACCAGCCCATCTGTCACCAACAACTTTGCCACAGTCACAGAGATCACAATTTTCCCCATTCTGAGCTCTTGGCGGATTAGATAACTGCATGAATGCGCAGGTGTACTGGTGTTCCTAATAAAGTGGACGGTGAATGTATTTCTCTTTTAGCTGATACCAACATTGTCTAATATTAACTCTAAGACAAATCTAGACATACAGTAAATTAGTCTTGCAGTACCTGCTTGAACAAACAAGTGCACTTTAATAAAGCACTCTATTAAAGTCCTTGAATACAGAGATTTACTCGTTTTTTTCCTCATTTAATTTCCAATTGTGGATAAATTAAACATTAAAAAAAACTCCACGGGTTCAAAAACATACATAGACTGACCACTCTTTTAAAAGGAACACTTACATCCCTGCTCATTCATGCAATTATCCAATCTGAGATGCTTTTCTGCTCACCACGGTTGTAAAGAGTGGTTATTTGAGTTAGCGTACATCAGCAAGGCGTTTCTGCCCACAGAACTGCTGCTCACTGGATGGTTTTTTTTTGTTTGTTTTTTTGGCACCAACATCCAAGCCACATTCAAAGTCACTGCCATCACATTTTCCAGATGTTTCGTGTGAACATTAACGGAATCTCTTGACCTCTAGCTGCATGATTTTATGCATTGCACTGCTGCCACATGATTGGCTAATTGGATAATTGCATGAATGTGCACGTGTAAAGGTGTTCCTAGTGGACGGTGAGTGTGGATAGAAAAATAAGCATAGCCAAACACAAAGTTTCCAGAGAAAATTTTGTCCTGGTTATGTAAAAATAAATGATGGCAGTTTATTGGTACATAGGAAAGTACTAATTCTTTAAATGGACACTGTGTAAATAGACACTGTGTACATCAGCTTATTGTTTTTTTTTTCCCCCTTTACCTGATACAGCCATCAAAAGTCCCTGGCCTGAATGGCATTCCTTGTCCCATGTCTCCTAGTACAAGATCTCCGTCCACCTCCCTATCCAAGGCAACATCTTACAGAGGAAAAGAGCAAACAATATTTCATATGCTTATATACCCAAGAAGAAATAAAAGAACATTTTTTGTTATTATATTGCGGTTATGTTGCTTTATTGTATATACGGCAGAGCAGGCGCTCTACATAATCCAAGTCTAATAATAACTACCACTGCTACTTCTACTAAATGAACTACTTGTATGTAATATCATTACAGTATGTGGATGTGAATATTGGCACTCACTCAACATGGCAGTGCTGATGTCCACACCAACCCAGTAATGGCCTTCTTCTGATAAATAATCTCCACTGAGTCCAGAGCCACAGCTGAAGAGACAGAAGAACATGCAAACAGAAGACTGTAGCATACACAGGACTGTAACATGCACACTAATCTCTGCACTTCCTAATCGCAATACAGAAACGTTCACATTTTCTCTGCATTATATCAGTATTTTTCTAGAAAGACTATTGGTGGCTGAATGGTTAAGGCTCTGAGTTACTGATCAAAAGGTCATGGGTTCAAGCCCCAGCACTGCCAAGCTTCTGCTGTTGGGCATTTGAGCAAGGCCCTTAACCACATCTGCTCCAGGGGTGCCGTATCATGGCTGACCCTGCACTCTGACCCCAGCTTCCTAGCAAGCTAGGATATGCGAAAAACTGTAGCTCTGTACTCGTACTCTGCACAATGACAATAAAGTTGAATCTTAATCTTAAAATACTATACCTGTAATGTGTGTTAAAAAAATGGATTGCTGGATACACGCATCACCCCAAATACATACCCTACATCCAGCAAATAGCAAGGCTGATCTTCTGGCAAGTTCAGCAGCTCCACTGCTCTCTCCGACATCTGGGTCTGGATCTCGATCATCCGAGAGCTTTACAAAACACAGGAGGCAACACTTACAGCAAGCATTTTATCGCTGGTGACTTTAAAGAAACACAAAACCGCTGATCATAACTTTAGCATGTCAACCGCTTGCCTTACACGGAGATGGGATGCGTGTCAGATTGTCTAAGACACTTACTTTTGAGAGTACTTCTTTGCCTCTTCCTCATTGTAGAACTGCAAATACAATAAGTAAACTTTAGGCGGGACAGCATTTAAGAGATTTTAGATTAGACTTTATTTTTAACTAGCGCTTTGCTATTAAAGCATGGTTTGAGTTTAGAAACTGGGTATTTATAGACCGCGTATGTTACAATTGTTGGGTAGCTTTTTAATTCTAGCAGATTTTAGCATCAACTTTTCACAGGCAAAAAAAATTATTCACCTATAATAAAATATTTCTTTTTTTTTTTTTAATTAAAACAAATAGCTAATGCGATATAAGTGAAGAATAAATAAGCAGGAAAATAATCAACGACTGGACGGGATAATGCACCCTGATGCGAAATAGTTAGTTATCGCACTGACATTAACTTCCCAAAGTGTTTTATTCCTCTTATACCACAGCAATGTGCCAACAATCAATTTTTTTTTACTTTATTAATGAAATCATACTTTTTTTAAACAGTTTATAGTTACATTTAGTGTTGTGGAACATACACGAAACAAGTTAGTCCCTTTAAATCACTTAAACATGTGTAGTGTTTTTATTCCTTTTATACCACAGTAATTTGCAAAGGATTTTTTTTTCCCTAAAGGATAACACATCACAGTTTTTCATCCATTTACAGTTACATTTAACACTGTGGAAAAGCCGCAAAACAAGTTAGTTCCTTTTATCACTTATTTTATGTTATGTAACATCGATAAACAGTCATTTCCCTCACCAGCCTCTGTTTTTCTCTCACTAGAAATTAAGACAAAAAAAATACAGCCTGTTATGTTATCAGGAAACCAGAATGCAAGACGTTCATGTGGTGGAAAACGTATTGACCTGACACTGGAGACTCCTTCCATAAATGTTGGAAAGCTTCACCACATCTACAATAATATGATTTTCTCTGTTAAATAACAGCATGCTTTTATTTATTATTAGTTATAATTAAGCGGAATTATGTAATTATAATATAAACCTGAAACCTTGCAGCCAGAACTACTGTCAGATCTGCTCTTATAGAAAATGAATCCACACCTCCTGACCAATCAAAATATATTATATTATATTATATTATATTATATTATATTATATAAACTATAAAATGGACATCTGAACTCTAAAACGTTTTGAGTGTATTTGCTACTGACATAAAACTGAATCCCAAATGCGTCCTTACTCCCTACATATGTTCACTGCATAGTGTCTAAAATAATGGCACCTACACAGTACACGTTACAATATATCCAGCATGGAGGTGTTTGGGCTCCAGCTACACTCTGAATACTCACCACCTCTGGAGGTGCCATGTGCTCGGGTCTGCGACAACTAGCAGCCATGTTTGTTATGTCTGGGAATTACAATATCAGACTAAACACAGAAAAATATAAAACAACACGGTGTCTATTGCTATGGAAAACAAACAAAAAAACAAGCAAGAACACTATATACACATGTATCTACATGGCCGGCCGAGATGACGTCACTTTTAGGCGACGAAGACAGAACGTCTTAAAGAGACAGGCGCTAGAAAAACATCTGAACTGTGTCGGTGAAAAAATCAAAATATTCATGACTGGGATATCCATTTATTTTATTTTGTTAATCATATACTGTGTAAAAGGTACAAGGAAAAGTATAAAAAGATAATATTATGTAATATTGTGTTGTACGATGCCTTTATGTTGATCCTCCTCAATTAAAAAAAATTAATAAAAATAAAAATGTTGGGTAATATTATGTTGTATGATGCCTTTATGTTGACCTTACTCAATTAAAAATAATAAAAATTAAAATTTTGAGTAATATTATGTTGTACGATACCTTTATAATGACCTTACTCAATTTAAAAATAAATAAATGAAAAATTAAAAAATTGGGGTAACTTTTTAAAAAAAGATAAAATCGTAGTCAGAACTACTTCCGGTCTGACCTTGCTCTGATTGGCTGACTGTCTCTCTCTACCGGATGTTGACATTCCGGTCAGTAATGGCGGAGGTCAGTGGGAAAGTAGGAGCCGGTGTATACAAACTTTGTCCTTTTAAAACAAATTGTGCATTTTTAATAACCAGTCGTCCTCGTGTTGGCGTTTCTGGGGCATGTTTTAGTCTGAGGATACTCGAGAAAAATAATGAGGAAGCTCATCACACCGGAAATCAGATCCTCAGGACTTTCTGCACTCTCCTCCTGCGGTGTCCTGCAGCTCTGATCATCAGCCGGTCTCACAGCTCCAACAAAAACTCTTCACTTCACACGAGTAAAACGGCGTATTACGACATTCTGCGGGTATCCCCGAACGCCACGCAGGCGCAGATCAAGACGGCGTACTACCGCCAGAGCTTCCGCTACCATCCGGACCGGAACGCGGGCAGCGATGAAGCCGTGCTCCGGTTCTCCGAGATCAGTGAAGCCTACATGGTGCTGGGGAGCGTCAGCCTCAGGAGGAAGTATGATCGCGGTGTTCTGAGCTTGGCGGACGTCCAAAGCGCCGGGAGACCCTCTCGGAAAGACACGGCACATCCTCCGAGCCCGGATCATCATCATCATCATCATCATCATCATCGTCCTCATCAGCGGCGCTCCGGGTCTGTCCCAGGCGCAGGAGGAAAGCCCATGTTCGACTTCGACGCTTTTTATCGAGCGCATTACGGCGAGCAGCTGGAGAGAGAGCAGATCCTGCGCCGGTGGAGAGAGCAGAGAAAACAGGCACAGCAAGAGGATGTCCGGAAATGGAAACTGGAAAAAGGGACTGAGATGGCTGTTGGTGCACTGCTGGCTTTAGGGGTTGTCCTTCTGTTCAGTCTGAAATCATAATACTTTCCATTCATTCACATTCTTATACATGTGGGGTGACCCTTTAAAGGTGCAACATATATATATTTCCTACTTGTACTTGTATTTGTGGCCTTAATACAAGTGCATTAAAGGTACATCAGCTAAGATTACTTTTAAGATTATCAGCTAATCTTCCAAGACTCTAGTTGCAGTACACTGTGGGAGCACGGAGGTGCCTCACACCTCCAGGGTTGGGGGTTTGAATCCCGTCTCCGGTCTGTGCACACGGGGTTTGCATGTTCTCCCTGTGCTTATTGGGTTTCCTCCGGGTACTCTGGTTTCCTCCCCCAGTCCAAAGACGTGTTGAAGGCTTGACTGGCATCTCTAAATTGTCCGTAGTGTGTGTCCCCTGCCCTGAGTTCCCTGGGACAGGCTCCAGGCTCCTCCGCGACCCTGTGTAGGATAAGCAGTACGGAAAATGGCTGGATGGATGGATTGATGGATGGGCTGTTAGAGACCCGTCCATGTTCACGAAGCACCGCCCCCAGGATCTACAGTGGTCCTTAGAGTGTCTATACAATGATTGACGGGAGGTGCATCCTAACCCAAACGAGCAATCGGGACCGGAATTCAGTTTTCCAAACTGGTTTTCTCACCGACTTGATACACTTTTGCTAAAGCTACAGCTTAATGAGGTTTTTTTTTAATCATGTCTTCCAGTGTTATTTGTACAAGCAAGGAATAAAAAAAATCGACTATTGCACCTTTAAGTGGCTGAGAAATCCTGTTTGGAAAACTGACTTCTGGTCCGAAATGCATTTTATCTATTAATGTGCAAATGATACAGACACTCTACTCTACAGGCCACTGTAGATCCTGGGGGCGGAGCTTTGTGAACATGGTGGGAATAGGGGCATGGGCTCAAGGAGTTAAAAAAAAAAATCATTCAAATGTCAAATTCACGTACATAACTGTTAGAGACTGTATCGTGAAACAAAAATCATACCTAATGCACCTTTAAGGACCATTCTTGTACCTTAGATTTTAGATTTTAGTGTTAGGAAGAACAGGAAACCAACTCTGGTCCTGGAGTACCCCCCTCCATGTCCTCACATTTTACTGTTTTCTCTGCTCTTCAATTCAAGAATTCATCTTATAATCAGCTGATTAGCTGAATCAAGTGTGTTGGGAGCAGAGAAAACGTTAAAATGTTCAGGACAGGGGGTACTCTCTGATCAACAGGATTGGGAAACTGTGCTTTACACTACATGCACCTCTCCAGGTAAAAGATGCATACTAAAGTCACATAAAAAAAATTCAAATAAGCTTAGAGCTCAAATTAATAATTTAATAATAATAATAAATAATAAACAGCTCAATCCTGTCATCTTGTCACACAAAGAAAGATGAAACTGGAAATGTCTCACACGACTTGTTTTTTCTTTAAATCATAAATTCTTTTAAAATATAAAGTTTTCTTTGGTTTGGGAAATTGTATATGATTGCTAAGGTGCATGTGTTTGCCATGTGTTGTGAGTTCCACTACCTTGTCCTTCAATTTCAGTTGACTCAATTGTTTTAGAAACTTCAGGATCTGACTGTACTCATGTGTCAAACAGTTTTGCGGTTTGGTCCTTGAACGCAGCCAAACGTTTATTCTGTTAAAGTTATGCAGTTTACCTGGATCAAGTGGATCATCTGCTTTAAAATGCATCAGGTGCTGATGTTATATTTATTTTGTCTCTGGAATTTTAGCTACTGTTTAACAGGCTGATTTGAATATCCTGTCTAACTAAAGCTGTTCATAACTGCATCATTTGCACATTAATAGATTTATCAGAGTAATCAGCTCTAATAGTTATTTTATGATACACCATGTGTAACCTCATGACCTTTACAGCAAGAATACCTCAGGATGATGAATAAAAGCTATGGTGGCGTAAAATATGGATATTGTAATAAAGTATGTGATTACCGTGTATGTGTATATCATACACGGTGATCACATACTTTATTACATTATACATATACAGTTAGTGAACTGACAACGGTGTGTTTGTGGTCAGTGCTAATTCCCTAGTGGGTAATTGTTTTTTATTTCTCTAAGCTAACATTTTAGGCAGTAGTATGCTTAAATCTTAACATTTGTTAGTGATATACCATAGAAGGTGCTCCTATGATGAGGTCTTTGAGATCAAGTCAAGTCAAGTGGCTTTTTATTGTCACTCCTCTATATAACTTGTATACATTGGAACGAAATGTCGTTTCTCCAAGACTATGGTGCAACACTTAACAGTACACAAGACTACATAAAGTGCAAATACACAACAGTGTGAGATGTGGACAAGACAATAAATACACAGAACAGAACAATAAATACACAGGACAATAAATACAGTTGTGGTCCTAAGTTTATATATGCCTTGCATAGTCTGCAAAATGTTAATAATTTAAATAAAATGAGTGATCATAAAAATTGCATTTTGTGTTTTATTTAGTCCTGCCCTATATAAGCTATTTCACACAACACATGTTTAAATATAGTCCACAAGACACAATAATAACTGAATTTACACAAATGAACCAGTTCAGAAGTTTACATACACTTGATTCTTAATACTGTGTGTGTTACCTGGATGATCAATGACTGTTTTGTGATAGTTGTTCATGAGTCCCTTGTTTGTCCTGAGCAGTTAAACTGCCCACTGTTCTTCAGAAAACTCCTCCAGGTCCTGCACATTCTTTGCTTTTCCAGCATCTTCTGCATATTTGACCCCTTTCCAACTTTAGCTATATGATGTTGAGATCCATCTTTTCACACTTAGGACAACTGAGGGACTCGTACACAACTATTACAAAAGGTGCAAACATTCACTGATGACACGTCATAATTTTTTATCCATTTATAGTTACATTTAATGATGTGGAACATCAATGAAGTAAGTTTGTTATAACATTTTTTAATCTGTTTATTATTAGTCTTAGGTTTAATAGTAACTGGGCAAAAAGTTAAAAAAATGAAATATTAAGTCATGATTGTTGAGATTTGTAACAAGTACAGTGTGATAATAAAATGCGCAATGTTTCTCATAGAAGTTCTCAAAAGAGTTGTTCTTAAGCCCGACACCTTTTATTTTGGGCTTCTGTAATTAATCAAATGCTCACTAGATGGCATCATGGTGGCATAAGATGAAGGGAATGGAGGACGACACTAATGTCTTCAGAGCATCTGCTGAGAAAGATACAGCATAAGTTTCCTAAAATGATGTTTTAGGAATTTGGCGTTAGTTATGAACACCATCATTTCACACCATAGCCAGTTTCGGTACAAACACAGAAGTGTTGCATGTTATTTTAAACCAACAAGAAAGCATTGTTTCTTTCACATTGTACATTATGAAAGATATACCGCTGTTCAATTCTTGATTGTGATTGGCCGGAAGATGTTGATTAATTTTCTGCATCAGCAGCTCTGACAATAGTCCCGGCTGCAGATCAGACGTTTATATTAACGCACTCATTCTAATACGTTACATTTCCTAATTAAAAAACATGTAATCACTGATATGATGAAGTTTTCTGTAAGGAGATGTTTATTTAGCATTTATGGAAGGAGTCTCCAGTATCAGCACTTTATAAGAGTCAGAGGCAAAGCTGTAACTAAGTTTTTCCAACACAGAAAAGTCTTCAGGTCAGGCTTCTTCGTAACACAACAAGCTGTCTTATTGAAGTTGGTAAGGGAGCAACTGTTTATAGCTGCTATAATGTAAGTGATAACAGAAACTTACTTGTTTCGCAGTCAATCCACAACAAAGATGTTAAATGTAACTATAAATGGATAAAAAAACATGCTGTTATAGGAAAATCAGCTTCAGGATGGTAACAGTTACTCAGCATGCCGCAGCACACCACACCACCCCATCCGTCACTGACTGTTTTCATATATTATTAACATGTCCTGTCATATTTTATCCCTTACATAGCTTTCAAACTTATAAATCATTGAATCATGATAATAAAATACAATTTGAGCAATAAAAATGTGATTCATTGTGCAGCTCACAGTTGTACCTCAGCTGTATTTTGAATAGAACGAAAGCCTTTGACTGTCAGAGCATCAGGCAAGTAAGACAATGTCAGTGTCCAAGATTAGTACATTAGCTGTAAATAACTAAGATTACCAATATTTCATCTGATTATGTTTATGAGAAAACCAAAAATGTGATCACAATTAAAATATGATCTTCTGTAGCCCTCCTTGACCACTATTTACACCCCCCCCCCCCCCCCCCCTTTTTTTTAAAAGAAAACAGAATCCAAGATCATTTGTTAACAGGTTGTTCACTCCGTTTTTATTCACAGAAATATAAAGTAGTATGTCAAGTACATCACTTTATACAAAATTGCACAAACTCATTCATTAAAACTCAGCCAGACCAAAAAAGTAACAAAAAAAAAAAGAAAAAGAAAACAAGAACGGAAACAAAAACAAAAACACAACAGAAAACCAGTTATTAACATAAGCAAACTAAGATTACACATGGATTTATTTATATTAAAAAAAATATGTATGGTGAAAATACACAACTAAAAATCTCTGTAGGAAAATTATATTTACAGCGGCTGAGAAATAAATAGGTTTCAAAAATATGATTCAGATTGGCACACGTGGCTCTGTGACTTTTTCTCCCTGTCTGCCTACTTTTAAACCAAGAGTGTGTGTGTGTGTGTGTGTGTGTGTGTGTGGTGAGTCGAATTCCTGAATAAACTTATGGGCCATTCCTGTCATTTATGTTGTAATCTACCACAGCGCTGTATGAATACTTGATTCTGATTGGTCAGAATTAGTGTTGATTAATTTTCTAAAACAGCAGCTCTAATAATAGTTCCAGCTGCAAGGGTTATATTAATGCACTTTTTCTAATATGTTGTTGTTTCTATAGCAACAACTTACGCAGGGACTTGTATGGCAGATGCTCCATATGAACGGATTAAAAACATGTAATCGTTGATATGGTGAAGTTTTCTGTGAGGAGACATTTATTTAGGATTTTTTTTGTAAGGAGTCTCCAGCGTCAGAGCTTTATAACAGTCAGAGGTAAACCTGTAACTTTAAGTCTGAAGGTGCTGTTATTGTAAAATTAAAAAAAAAAAAAAAACCTTTGGGGTTGTAACAGTAACTCTGCTTCACTGCATCACCTCGCCATTGATTATTTTCCTGTAACAGCATGTCCCATCATGTTTTATTCCTTACACATAGCAATTAGGATTATGTGTTTCAAAGACTGATTAGTCATGTGCCTATGAGAAATAACGCAAAATTCAAAGCGCACAATGTTGTCATCATGGCATCTTTAAAATATCAGAAGAAGCAAAGTGACTTGTTTTGTGTGCGAATTTGGCTTGAATTTTACTCCTTTATTTTGAGTGCATTGTAAAAGACAATTGTTATTTGATTCCTTAATGAATGAATGTGTTTAATTTGGGAAAAAAAACTCCAGTAGGGTATTTTGGAACAAAAAAAAAAGTGTTATTTTTTTACATTATTTAAATACACTATCGATTAGGCAACGATGATATGAATATCGTGATATCAGCACATCAAATCAATCAATGCTCCAAAACCTACAACTCATTAATTAACTAATTACTTCTGTTATTCCTCTAGCGCTGACATACTGTCCTTACAGAATTACAATCCCTTTCCACAGGGCGAATAATACAGAGAACTGTGTATTAGTAGGTTATAACTCTAGCCTTTTACCATATGTACAATGTGAAATGAAGTTCTAATGGCAAACTTAACATAGGTAGCTTATGTTGGGTTAAAAACTTCCAAAGAACTATTACACTCATGGGTAAAAATGTGCCGGCATTTGGATTTGTTCACTAAGAAATGTGATAGTGTTTGTATTCGATATATATCAATGCTACGCCATTTTACAAAACAGAAAGCTTTTTTTTGTTGGGTTAATTGCTAACCATTTACTTCTGGAGACTGACCTGCTTCACCCCACGTCAAAGTTGTGGGAAGCTATCTCCGCAAAGCCCAAAGGACAGGATGTCCGGAACGTTCTATCAACAGCTTCACAAACACAAGTGGAGCACTCTGGGGAAATTGATCTCGCTGAGCAGCTTTTAACTTCTTAAAAGCCATTTTAAAAAAAAAAAAAAAAAAAAAAAGGTGGGAGCAAGAGGCATCTGCAGGAAATGGCTTGCGGGAGGCTAACCGCTGGCAGATGTCTCAACACAACAGCTTCCTCTATGGAAAAGGAACGTATGATATCAAACTCCGCAGAGCAGGATCGGCACACTAGCCATGTCGCCCAAAAAAAAAAAAAAAGAATGGAAAGAAAGGATGTAGTACGTTCAGGAAGGGAGCTTCAGGGCCTCTGGGTAGTTGAGCAGCAGCCAAGTCATCACTTTCACTTTTGGGGATGGGATAGAAAATAGTGTATTGTACTGTAAGCCAATGGCCATTGTGAACAAAGAAAACGAAAGATGTTGTAAGTCCTCGAAGGGTGTTTCAGAGCCCCTGTGGGAAGATACGACTCCAACCAATAACACGTTTTCACTTTTTGGGCTCCATCTATCATTCTTCTTATATGTTCATATGAAACTTCAATTCTTCCCCAACTCCCATGTTCCTTTTGGAACCATTAAATGATACAGTGCCTTGCATAAGTATTCACGCTCCTTGAGCTTTTCCACATTTTGTAGGGTTATAAGCTGTAACCGAAATGGACATAAATGAGATTATATGTCATGAATCTACACAATAATTTGCTATATTGATTTTTCCCCATTTCAATATTATGGGCTATTTTGTGTGGATTCATGACAACCCCAGTTAAGTCCATTTCAGTTTCAGGTCATAACTCTACAAAATGTGGAAAAGCTCAAAAGGGGATTGAATACTTATGGAAGCAACTGTATAGGAAAGGCTGCATGATACTGTAAACCAATGGCCATGTCGCCTGAAGATAAGAACACAAAGAAAACAGGCTTTGAGGCCTCTGGTCAGAGATTGGGACTGGGAATCCAGCCAAGAACTCACTTCTGCTTTTAGGGATGTTGGGTGTTGATTGAAATTTTCCTCTGTAGGGGAAAAATGACCAAACTTAAGATTCATTCCTTAACAAGCTTAAGTCTTAAAGGGTACTGTGCATGTCACAAAACAGCATGTCACTTTTGTTTTTGAAAATGGTCCATACTTTGTTTTCCTATATCCGAAATTTTAAAAAAATGACCAGATGAATTTATATTTCCTTACAAGGCAGCTATCTATGCCTCTATATCATCCTAAAAAATTTGGATGCGTCCTCTCTCTCTAAGGCAATGGCCACGGCATGCAGTGTGTCCTTACATGGACTCCAAACAACGTCCTTCTACATTTGGTTATGGCTTTTTTTGTTGTAAAAGTGAAAAGGAGAAAACACAGAATCAAATGTGTGATTTACTTCTTAAGAAGCATTTACTGATCTGTATATATCCTTGTGAGATTCATATACTTCCTTTCTCGAATTCAAAGTCTGTGTTGGAAACTACAGGATGTAGTGAGTCCTTAGTACCTCTGATCTTAGTAGATGGTTCTCTAACCAACAATTCAGCTTTGCTTAGGGTATTTGGCTGCAATCAAATGTACAGTATGTCTGTTCTTCAAGAAGAAGTATATCCCACTCCTTCTCTACACGAACAGCCATGTTACCTGAAGAAACAAGAAAAGGTAGAAAATGCAGTGTGTCCTTGAAGAGTGTGTCTGTGTCCCAAGAGTAGCTGGGACTCCAACCAACTCAACTTTGCTGTTGAAGACGTATTTGAAAATCTCTTACGTAGGAAATACTGTATTCAGTAAAGGCTGGCAACAAATAACAAAGCTTACAAGTTGTTTCTTAATGAGCAGCTGTCATTGTCATATTTATTTCCTCTCTGCATGCTGTTGTTCTCTTGGTTCTGCTGGGTTTCAGTAAAAAGAGTACTGATTCTCCACAGCTCTGGTCCTCCGAGTGCCGTCACTGTCGTTGTACTCCTCTGCAGGGCCAGCAGGAAGTTCCAGCAGTCTTTCAGAGCTGTTGCTCCTGCTCCGGAGACCTCCATGGGCTGTGGGTGAGGAAGAGGAGCTGGAGGAGAGTGGAGCATCATGCACAGGGGTTGCTGGAAGCTGCGAGACTCCAGGAAGATGAAGGCTCGGCTGAGCTGCCTCGCTCCGGCAGCTGGGTTCCCGTGAAGGAGTGGCGACGTTGGGAACATCTGCAATGAAAACATGATTAGATGCTCAGTAGCTTGTTCTAGGTCTCTAGGCACGCATCGGTTATGAAGTATATGGTGATCTTCTGACATGTAATATTATTAGTTTAGCCACTATTTTGGGTCCTTGATCCAAGACCCTATTTATTTACTCTTGTCTAAGTATGATGATGTCATGTTAAAATTAAGCTTATGCCGCCCTTAATTATAGTTGAGAAGTGCAAAACTACATTATGTCTTAGACATTTCAAGAACTATTAAAAAGTCCAAGAATGTCTTCATGAAAGGTCAGACAAAGTGTTCACCATGAATAGAGCAAAAAAAAAAAAGCCAAATGTTTAACCACAAATGCCCTCATCCATTATGCAGTAACGATGCTCATAAATGATGTGTGTGTGTGTGTGTGTGGAAAAAATGAGTCCACGCAAACACACTCCTTTTAATCGGACCAGCATATTAATGGCGCTTTTACAAACAGCATGAGCACACACGTCTGAATGTTTGTTTGTGTGTGTGACGGAGCATGTTAAGACCCGCAGGAGAACAGAGGGGCTCTGTGCCGCCTCAGAGCCCAATGGAGGGCATTCATCTGCTGCAACCAGACTGGCACAGAGAAGGGAAAGAGCAACAGCAAGTGAACGGACTGAGGCAGAGAAGGGGGTCGTTTTCACAGGTTCAGTGAGTTTGTGTTCTGCTCTCTCAGTCAGACAACAAGCCCACCCATCCATCATGGCACCACATTGAGCAGCTTGCTATTGAGCCCTGCTTATCCCCCATTAGGATCCACTTTTCTCCCTTCTTAGCTCCAATTTCTCTGTTTGTAATACCTCCTTTCATATATTAGAGATTTGGGATGGTGGGAAAAGCCGTGCAGAAGGCAACAGTGACAAAGACATTGTATACTAAGTAGGGCATGACCAATGAAGTTTTTACATCCTGTATAGTGGACTTTCTTAGGTAGCTGTTTGGGATATAAATTAGAAAATGCAAGAGTGTGTGTGTGAATAGTGGCCAATTCTTTCAGCCTATATATGAATGAAAAAACATTCATGAATAGGCATCATGCTCTTAAAAGTTTTATAATTCCACTCAAAGAAGTTTACTCCGATATCCTGTAGATTACTTCATAATAGCTAGCTAACATAGCAAAATAAATAAATAAATAAAAATAAGAAGAAAACTCAGAACTCCTGTCAGGTTAGCTTATGTTAGCCAGCTAGTGATAACAGTGAAGAATATGAATATGAATGAATACTAATATTATTTAAAAATCCTTTCAAAAAATCCTGTCAGGTTAGCTCATATAGCTAGCTATCTAGAATTAGCAGTGGAAAATATGGGCATTTATCATTATCACTTCAAATATCATAAAAAAAATAACTAGTTTAGGTTTGTAAGCTAGCTAGCATTAGCAGTGAAAATTATAAATATTGATGTTTAATTGGGGAACTCTTTAAAAATCCTGTCAGGTTACTTCATATTTATTAGCTATCTAGAGTTATATGTTTGTCATTATGACATAAATTACCTATCAAAAATCTTGTCAGGCTAGCACAGGTTTGCTAGCTAGCTAGCATTATCAGTGAAAACTATGAATATTAATGTTAATTAAATAATCCTTTCAAAAATCCTGTCAGGTTACTTCATATCAGCTAGCTATTGTTAGTCTTAGCTAGATATAGAGAGCATTTGTTACTATGACTTAAAACGCCTATTAAAAAAATCCTGTCAGGATTGTTAGCTTGGTAGCATTAGCATTGAATATTGATAAATATGAATTGATGAATATGAACTTGAATTCCTCTCAGGGTTCCTGTCTGCCCAGTTTGCGTTTGCTATCTAGCAATAAAAATTATGCATTTCCATGAGTATTATTTAAAAAAAAAACTTGTCTGAATCCTTAAGCTGTGAAAAGAATTGAAGCGTAAGCAGTGAAATGATGAATATCTATAAATATAACTCAAATATGTTGTCTGAAATCCTGTCAAGCTATCTCAAGTTAATTAGCTAGCACTAGCAGTAAAAAAATTATGAACATGGCTAGTCAGATTAGCTAGCTGGCTTTAAAAACTGCAAAAATTAATTTCTATTATATATAGACCTAATTTCATTCATTATTATGGGCTATTCTGTGTAAAATTCCAATTAAGTCAATTTCAGTTCCAGGTTGTAAGTTCAAGGGATTGAATATTTATAAGAGACTGTAAGGTGCGTGCATATGTGTGTGTGTTTGTGTGTGTGTTTGTGTATTACCTGAGGGATTGCGCTGCACCTGCACGTACGAGCGCAGCGTGATGTCCGCAGAGCCGCCAGACTCCAGCGGGATTGGGTGAGTGTGGAAATGCCTCAGCATGTCACATACTGTCTGGAACCAGAGGTGATGCACGTGGCACTGGCCGTTTTCATTCACCGACAAACGCAGGTGCTGCCGAAACACAACCCATGCACATGATTACACTCTAGCAATGCTCAATGGTTTTAGTTACTGTGCTTATCATATTACATAATACTGAAGAAGTGTGTACTAGAGCAGTGGTCAATAACAGGAAGTTCCTGTCCGATTGTTTTCCTCAAACAGGGAAGGAACTTATGGGGAGCTTGCTGCTGAACGTGACACTCAAAAATGTGTTTTCAGTCACTGGACAGTCACATTTCACAATTTTGGCATACTGCAGTTCCTGCTTACACACTTACGTTTTTAATAACACTGAAGCGACAGTGCAAAGCTTCAATTATTTCATCAGAGAAACTGATAGAATATTTTAAAATAGACTTAAGATGATCTTTTTTGACAGAATAATGTATAAAATCTTTTCCGATAAAGCTACTAAAGTAATTTTTTAATAATTTTTTTAAATAATTAATCTTACAGTCATTTATTAGCTTCAATTCTTTTTTATTCAATCAAAAAGAAATTGATTTAATGTATTTTAATATGAAAAGCTTTCTAAAATTTGTATTAGAAAATACAAGCTAGATCTGCTGGGTCATGTTTTAATTACACCACAATGCTGTTGTATACTCAATTCTGATTGGTCAGAGGAGGTTAATTAATTTTCTATAACAGCAGCTCTGACAATAGTGCAGGCTGCATGGCAAATCGCAGGTTTATATTAACACATTTGTTTAAAAAAAATGGTAGCACTTGCAAACTGCTGTGGTATAAGAATAAAACACTTGAGGATATTGTAATGTCATCACACCACCCTGTTGTTGATTATAACTCCATGCCCTGTTATGTTTTATTACTTACTTACTCACAATACAATAAGAGTTTATCTATTATTTATTAAATGATATTAAGGGATTTGTATAGTCTGAGGGAATCTTATAAACACAAATACTATTCAGCCTTAAGGAATTACATCTTATGTGCTTACCACTAGGTCAGAAATTTACTTTTGTCTCAGGAGTTTGTCACGTTTGAAGTGTAGGCCCTACTGAAATATAAATCTGGATTATACTACAAGCTTAGATGTACTGAAATAGAACCTCATAATAAACTGCAGCGCAGTGCAAATATCTCTCAGGAACATCTAGGCAAAATGTACAGTGTCAAATTATTAGCAATGTAAAATGATATAGTGGGAAGTCGTCCGTGCCTCTTAAATATCATATCATATCATATCATATCATATATGTCTAGGTACAAATGATCATCATCGTCCACACTTTGGTGATACAGCACAGATGCATGACGTGAAATATAGTGACATGTTTACTGAGCAGCTATCCGCTCCACACACACGCACATGCATACTCACACACCTTTGGCCTTTAGGCCTCATAATGCAGTGTATAACTTCTGGTCATAGGAGCGGAGTGGGAAAATTCCACCTCCACATGCAGAAAGATCAGTTAACATGCAGAACTAGCGAGAGGGAAAGTAAGAGAGAAGACCTCTCAGATGTAGAGAAAGGGCAGCACTATGAAAGAAGGCTTCAGGTTGCCAGCAGCGACACCGGAGTAAGATGGAATCTTGGACGACAGGATGTAAAAAGATCGTATTTCGTCTGGATCGCAGTGGCCGTGTGCCACCGTTATGGATAAATGCTCACACAGAAGGCAGCAGTATATTTAAAACGAACTTAATACCCCTTCTGCCTATTTATCCTATAAGCAAACCATTTCACAGAGCATGTTCATTTTGACACAAGGTATTCAGTGCAAGTGCAGTATGTTGTTATACAGAGTATGATCATAATGACTTTTCCATGACCTTTACTCAAATTTTGGACTGAATTGCACACTTCACCGCCATATTTATTTGCTAAGATGATTCATTACCTGTTTTTTTTAATACATTAGACCAAACGTATTAAAATGAGACAAAATGGGAAATATTTTGGCGTACATGAGCACAAATTCGTTTTCAGTCACACAAATAACAGTTACATAATGTAGCTTATACCGCAGTGCTCTCGAATTCTTGTATCTGATCTGATAGTGCTGATCACATGATTTATACTTATTACATACTAACACATTAGTGCGTGCAATACTAAGCAAATCCTGATTTATTGGGTTTCTGCTCAACATGAAATCTGGCTCAGCATTTTCGATGATATGTCATGGGGAACCCTGCTAAAATTCTGTTGTGTTGTTCTATGTGATTCAGGCTTACCTTAGCTTTTCCCTGAAAGTTAAAAGTCAGCACATATTCTCCTGGCCGCGTCTCGCTCTGGCGAATCACGAACAGGCCGTGGCTTCGAGCTCCACCTGCCAATACCAGCTGGGCTGCTCGCACGCGTGATAGAGTCCCATGAAACCATGGGTAACCAACGAGAGTGGCAGCCACCTCTGTGTCCGCAGGAGGTTCACTAGGACCTGAATACATGAAGAAAGAGTGTAGTAAGACATTTACCCTTCCTTACTGCCATTTTAAATAAAACAATACTTGATTAGCTCAAGTGAAGGGTGTTAGATAATCTTATTAGTGTTGAGTGATTGTCCAACAGGACCATGGCAGTGAAATTAGTTTTGTGACATGCTTAAAATGTCAGCATATAAATCATGTATAATCATGTAATCATTGTATAATGACCAAGCCACCAATCAAATTCCTTTAAATTTGCACTTACATTTTAATTACCTAAAAGATTGAGCATTCAAATGCTTTTCAATATTAATGAGCCAATAAGGTTATATTCCCAAAGAGAGAGCATGCATTAGCAGTAGTTCAGCACTATGCACTCGTATCAAGTAAACCATAGAAAGTGCATCTGGTGTCTTCTTCCTAAGCAAAGAAAATCACAAATTTCTTCATAACCTTTAAAGTTTCAGATTTGTTTTATTTGCTAACATAGTGCACTATATGCCCAGTTAAATGGCATTTATGATTCAGCAACAAAAAAAAAATTGCAAAATTGTAAAAAAAAAACCCAAAAAAAAAACATGGCAAACACACACACACACACACAAACCACCCCCCCCCCCCCCCCCCCCCCCCCCCCCCCTCTTTCCCCGCCATTTATGGCATGCATTAATTCAGAATACTTTTGCTACATGAGGGTCATTTAGCTGGAAAAATAAAAAATAAAAAATAGGAAACCTGTTTCGTGGACTGAATATGACCTGGGCCTTCTAATTTTCAAAGTTTCAAACATTGAAAATTTTAGCTTTTCTATGCAGAGTGCTTAAAACCTATTTTCCCGCAAATGCAAAACACAATAACAAACCAAACACAACAGCAAATCAGAAAACACAATAGCAACATTCTGCCAAATTTGCACGTCATTAATATGAGTATGGAAACACTGAAAAGCTGCCTAAGAAGCAGTGTTATTCAGAAAAGTCAGAAAGCCTCTTCACTGTTTATTGTGCTTTTGGTATTGTTTTTTGCATGTCAGTTAAATTTGTGTTTTTGTTTTGCTGTTATGTTATCTGATGTGTTTTTGGATTAGTTGTTGCATTTTCTAATTTGTAATGTGTTTTGGTTTTGTTCTTGCATATTCTGATTTGTTTTGGTTTTGGATTTGTTGTTGCATTTTCTCAGTTGTATTTGCATTTTGGTTTTGCTGTTATGTTGTTTGATTTGTCGTGTTTTTGGTTTTGTTGTTGCATTTTCTCAGTTGTATTTGCGCTTTGGTTTTGCTGTTATGTTGTCTGATTTGTTTTGTTTTTGGTTTTATTGTTGCGTTTTCTCAGTTTTTTTGCATGTTGGTTTTGCTGTTATGTTGTCTGATTTGTCGTGTTTTTGGTTTTGTTGTTGCATTTTCTCAGTTGTATTTGCGCTTTGGTTTTGCTGTTATGTTGTCTGATTTGTTTTGTTTTTGGTTTTATTGTTGCGTTTTCTCAGTTTTTTTGCATGTTGGTTTTGCTGTTATGTTGTCTGATTTGTTGTGTTTTTGGTTTTGTTGTTGCGTTTTCTAATTTGTTGTGTTTTTAGATTTGTTTCTGAGTTGTTGTTTGGTTTTGCGCTTGAGTTTTCTGATCTGCTGTTGCATTTGTTTGTTTTGCACTTATGGACTGCTGTACTCTTCTGATGGCCGTCTTGTAGCATCCTGCTCAGTTGATGAAAACATAATGTGATGACTTTTTAGAAAACTTGGGTGGAACATATCAACAGGTATTCTATAAAGAGTACGATTTGTGTATACCTGATGATGGGCTTGTACTCTGAGCCTCTGGCAGCTGCAGAAAACGTTCTAAGGGCACATGAGAGGGGTGTTGTGTGAACGGTGGTTCCCTGCAGCGGACAGTAGGGGTGCTGTAATGATCGGCAGCTGCGGCACACGACCTCTCAGGGCCCCGGTGTACACCTGAGAGGAACAAGAAGCAATCACACAGGTAACGAGTGTGAATTGGAGTTGGTCTAGACTTTATTTTTATGCGGTCATTGACTGTCTTTCGACAAGCACAAGACTTGCACCAGAATGTTGTTTATTGATTTTAGCTCTATGTTCAGTCTGATGGCTCTTAATGAGCTGCTCTCTGAACTCAGGTGAACTTGTGTGCAACTGGATACGGAATGTCTGCGAGGCAGACTTTGAATGTCGGCAATGAGAAAGGCTTGTTTCTTAATATGGTTCCTTCGCAAGTGACTTTAAACAGAGGCTATAATATCACCTGTTAATATAAATTGTGTTTGAATCATTCTCCTTTTCAATACATTTTTGAATTGTGTCAGAAAGTGACGTAACCCACCTTCAGACAGGAGCTCACAGCTGCAGGAGGCCACCATGGAGAATTCTTTGGACGGTTGGCCATGTGGACATGACGTGAGCTCGATGTCATCACCGCTGTCCCTGAAATACACACCGCACCTTTTCTAGTCATGCAATTTAAGATAGCAGTGAATAATTAACAGCTTTGTAATGCTGCTAAAATGTATGGTGGCCTGGAAAAACTCTACGTGGTGAAATTCTGACACTTTCCACGATATATAGTTCTGAAAACTACAGGTTTCTCTTTTGCATGTATCTCAACCACAATTTCTAGCATTTTAAATTATGGTTATCCACAAAAGTGAAAAAGGAAACTGCACCTAAATTTTAGGCTTATTCCCATTTCACAACGGCATGTAGCTGTCCAAAAACTTGATCAAAGTCTGACATTCACTGTGTGACATTTTCAGGCAGACTGACTTTTGTTAAACTGGCATCTTACTCAACATGATCTTTGCTGGAAGATAGCCTAGACAAGACTAATAAGTAAATAAAAACATTTCCACATCTTTCTGCTGAAATACGTTTATTTTAAAGTTGAGGTTTCAAAATGTTTACCCAAAAAAAAGCTGATTTTTGTAGGTTTCGTAACTGATTCCTGGAAAACACAGTACTCAACCAAGGCTTCTTTAAAAGATGGGAAATAGAAGTCTTTGCTGAAGTTAACTGTATGTCTAGATTTCACCAACAGTGAATATTTTTAATACAATTTTTCAAAGATGTAAAGAAAAGATGGCTATTGAGGTCATATGGAAGCCATCAAACTTAATATTGGCCAAGAAAAGACATATAATTAGGGACTGAAATTATAGTAAACCAATACCAACCAAAAATAGACCAATCTTGGGCCAATTTAAGTTAGACCAGACTAGCTCAGTGACGGACGTCTATGGATGTCTCTCATTAGTCACTAGTTTGACTCGATACTATTTATTCAGGCTTAAAAATTGGCTTCTAGTGTCCAGTCCCATACCAAGAGCTGCCAAAACCAATTCATGCTACAGCTATGATCAATGGCTGTGTACTGTGCCCACCCCATCCGCCCTTTTTCTCCTTCCTTCCTTCCAAAGGCAAATATTTATCCCTGCTGTTTACCCAGGATCTATGCAGTCCTGGATGTCAGCAACCCAGGAGTTCTTCTGAAGAGAGTCGATGGTCTCCAAGATATACTCGCCGCCATTTTCCACCTGTGGCAGAGCACAAAGGCATGGTGTTTTTAGGACTGGCTCATTTCCCAGCTCTATTTACCACCAGTGAAACCACAAAGATTAATAGTTTCCACATTACTCTATAAATTGAAGCTCTATGGTCAATAATTTAATGTTTTAATTTTATTAATATCAACTAGTGTATATGACAACTTTGTACACAAGCAAAATAAGCTGAAATAAAGGAATTTTGATGCAATTCAGTACAAACATAAGAGTGTACTCACACTTTCGACCAAAAAATGATGATTATAACTAAAACAATAAGCTTTTTTTTTTCACTCAATATTAAACACAGCGCTGTTGAATCCTCAATATTGATTGGTCAAAAGATGTTGATTAATTTTCTCTAACAGCAGCTCTGAAAGTAGAGCTGGCTGCAAGGCAAATCACAAGTTTATATTAATGCACTCATGCTGCCAGTTTCATAAACAGTTCATTCACAGGGACTTGTATGGTGGGCACACCACATAAGCGGATTTTGAAAATATCATTGCTATGGTGAAGATTTCTGTAAGTAGACCTTTATTCAGCATTTATTTTAAGGCGTCTCTCAGAGTGTCAGCTCTTTGTAACAGTCAGCACTAATGCTGTAACTTTAAGTTTTCCAACAGTGGAAACTCCTCAGGATGGAGAGCTTTGTGGTTTCTCTAACACAACAGTTTTTTTTTCTTTTATTAACTTCAAGACATTTGAGAGGCTTGTGAGGAAATAACTGTTTATAGCTGCTGTAACGTAACTGATAACAGGAACTAACTTGTTTCGTGGATGTTTCACAACATTACTTTGAACTATAAGCAAATAAAATGTACAATGTGTCATTGTTTAATAAAAAAAATTGTAATTGTCAGGAAATTGCTGTGGTATAAGAGGAATAAAACACTTGCTGTTATTGGAAAATAATCAACTTTGAGGCGCTACCAGAAATAGATAAATCTTTGAACTAGAGCAAGACCCTCCTTAGTCACATAAACTGAGTATTACAACACTTACACTCAAATTTACAGTTAAGACATTAAAATGTAAATCTCATATTAGTCACCAATTTCATAGTCGATTAGGATGAATTAATTCACAAAACCAATTTTGTGATCACAATTAAAATATGATTATGGACTGAAAAATGATAGTACAAAAACACTAAATGTAACATAAAAGCAAACAGACACTAATGAGATTGTGTGTCTGTGTAGGAGAGAAGAAGGATGAAGTCATGCTACCTTGAGCACGAATGTGTTGTCTTTGTCAGGCATCTCCAGAGGCATCGTGGTCCTCACCTCCACAATGGCGGACAAAGGCACGCTCACTTTCGGCTTGGAGGACTAGAAGTGAAGAGAATTTTTTTTAACCATTAAACATATTTAGATACTATAGATACAGAACTAACTACAGCTGTAAACACTAAATTCTACATATACATGATCAGATTCAAGATTGAATAAACAAATCTGACACTACAGTATATGGGGTTGTATACAGTATATGGGTAAGTATGGTGTGTGTATATGTGTGTGTGTGTGTGTGTGTGTGTGTGAGACAGAGAAAGAGAGAGTGATAGAGATGCAAATATGACATCTAACCTCAAATAAATGTCAATTTTACCATCTGAACAAATCTCATACTCATTTTATCCCACCGTAAAAGATTTATTTAGAGAACGTTTCAAATGTTGGACAGAACGGCTGAGAACAATTAAAGATATCATATTAAAGATACAGTTAAAGATTATCAAGATTCCAGAATTTACATTACTGATTCAGTGAGAATATTATGAGTATTGCTCCAAATAGAACCACATAAACATATGCAAGATAATAAAAAAAATTCTAAAAAAATTAGAGAGAGAGAGAGAGAATGGAAACAAGGGCTGTGTGAAAAGTACAAAATTAGCCTTTGTGGCTTCTGTATGCATGCAATGTCTTACGTTGCATACATGATCTTTGACACAGTCAGCATTAATTTGACACAGTCAGCATTAATTTGGCCAAAAGTAATTCTGTTTCTTCCTTTTTTTTAAACCACGCCAGTGCCATAACTGATCAAAACACTCACATAAAACATATTTGGAAAACCATACTGTGCAGCCCTAATGGGCATGTCGTTTGGCCAAACCTTCCGGATATTCATCTTAATAAAAACAGGATAAGAAGGTCTCAGATCCAGCAGGTGGAGTGGAAGTGTTCAGTGTGGACAGGATAAAGTGAAACTGATGGTGTCCTGACTTGGTGATAGATGAATACATGGATAGTGTATAGCTTATGAGTTCACCACATGCTGTTTTTCATCTGCAGTTACTAAGTTTGTGCTGTTTGAATCTGAAAAAAAAATCATGTCGCACCAACTTCATCAACAAACAATTCCTATATTATTCTCTTTTCTACAAATCAGAAGCACATCACTTTACCTTATCTGCACTTTTGTAATGTAAAATGCAACAACAGCAAGAAAGACTCTTTTCCCTCTGTGGCCAGAAATTCTGTTTTAATTTCCAGGAAGTCATTTTGGCCAAGAAGAGGAAGTCATTAGCAAGAAGTCCTGAAAAAGGGTCACTGGGAAGTGGCAGTCCGAGATCAGAGTCTTCTAATGCCAGACTTGATGTAGTAGATAAGGATACATTTAAATCTATATTACAGGAAAATACTATTTAAAGCTGGTATTAATCTCCCAAATTATAACTGAGTGTAAATGTTTGCATCCCACATCTATTGTACATCTACAGTCATGGGAAAAAGAAAGTACACCCTCCTTCAGTTCTATGTTTTTGTTTATCAGGGCCTAAATAATAATTTGGTCTTGAATGTGGTCCTCAAATGTAGTCCTCATCAACTTGTATAAACAATTACATAACCTCAAGTGAGAACAAAAAAACATAACAGTATTCAAAATGAAGTCATTTTTGTCCAAAAAGTAAACTCACACTCAGAAGCCATGTGGGAAAAAAAATAAATACACCCTATAATTTATTAACATGTAGAACCACTTTTAGCAAAAATAACTAATAAGTAAATGTTTTCTGTAGGAGTTTATAAGTCTTTTTTTTCTTTTGGAGAAATTTTGGCCCACTCTTCTTTACAACATTGCTTCAGTTCATTGATGTTTGAGGGCATTTGTTTATGCAGAGCTCTCTTAATATCCCGCCACAGCATCTCAATGGGGTTGCGGTCTGGACTTTGACTTGGCCATTCCAATGCCTTCATTTTTTTTTCTTCTTTAGCCATTCAGATGTCGATTTGTTGGTGTGCTGGGGATCATTGTCCTGTTGCATGATTCAATTTCAGCCCAGCTTAAGCTGCTGGATAGATGGCCTCACACTGTCTCAGGAATATTCGAGTATAAATTGGAGTTCATCTGTGTCTCAAAAGCATCACCCTTCTATCACCATGCTTGACGGTCGTTATGAGGTGTTAGTGGTGATACGCTATGTTCAGTTTATTCTTTTTGGAAAGAAGGGACTTTTTCCTAGCTACCCTTCCATGAAAGCCATACTTGTTTCAGTCTTTTTCTGATTGTGCTGTCATGAATGTAACCATTTAATGTGCTTACAGAGGCCTATAGGTCACATGATGTAGCTCTTGTTTATATATATCTGAGCATTGAACAGTCTGAGCTTGGACTTAATTTGCTGGGAAACCCACTCCTGGGAAGATTGGCAACTGTCTTGAAGGCTGTCCATTTGTAAACAGTCCTTCTCACTGTAGAATGGTCAATATCAAATTGTGTGGAGACGGCCTTATAACCGTTCCCAGAATGACGAGCAGGAACAATTGCTTCTCTGAGATCATGGCTGATGCCAACTGCCCAAAGTTCTGCTTTTATAGTGGCATTCACACTTCTTGATGATTAACTAATCTCGTGTTCATTAGTAACACCTGGCTGCTAATTACTCTTTTAATGTTTGTGGAAATAGGAAGGGTGTACTCATTTTTTCCCACCTGGATTCTGAGTGCTGGCTTACTTTTTGGGGAAAAAAATGACTACATAGTTAAATATGTTGTGTTTTTTTGTTGTCACCTGAGGTTATTTGCTTGTTTATAGAAGTCGGTGAGGACCACACAATTGTTATTTAGGCCCTGATAAATAAAAACTTAGAATGGAAGGAGGGTGTACTTTCTTTTTCCAATGATTGTATATCTACCTATACATTGTGCATTTTAATTGTTTATAGTTATGTTTAATGTTGTGAAACACCCACAAGAAATGTTAGTTCCTGTTATCATGTACAATACAGCAGCTACAAATATTTGATCCACCCCTGTCTCTACAAATCCAGAAATTATAATATATTAAAATGAGCGATAAACATATAGTTTGAATTATAGCGGGAACTACTGTCAGAGCTGCTTCAACACCTTCTGACCAATCAGATTAAACAATTCCACAGCATTGTGGTATAAGGATATTTTATATCATATTCAGAAAGGGAGATGCAAACTTTTATTCCTAATATCGTAACAACTTATTAGGGAATCTTTTGCTACTTTGGAATATCTGTTAAATTTGTCTACTTCATGTGGCTATATGGGCATGCAAACTTTTGCACTAAACTGCAGTTTACCATTAGCTAGCACAGCAGGTATCATATTGCTTGCTGACATTAGCACAGAACAACATGCTTCCTATAAAACAGCTTGGACAAGACAGATGTAAATCAAAGATAATCGGAGGAAGAGTAATTTAAGGCGGCATTGACACCAACGGATTTATGTTGCCCTTTACCCGGCCCACTTCACCCAGAGGAATGGGGAGGCACACACCCAGATCCGGAGGTAGTGCAGTGGCATGCTAGCGCCAGCTGAAACAAAGCCAGGTCTTGGCTCAGAACCGGATCCTACACCAGCTGGCAAATTTACACACACTCAGCAGAGCTGTCCTCACATTACTGCAGTTTGTGTACTGAGAGTAGGTTTACGTGTGTTTGTGTGTGTTTGTGTGTGTGTGTGTGTGTGTGTCCTTATTCTTCGGTCCAGAGCCTATATATGGTATAGTGTAGTGTATTTAAAGTAACTCTGAACACATTATAGATATTGGTATTTGGGGTGTTATGAAGGCGTTAAATGTAGCTCCAAATGCAAGCTAGTTCACTAGCAGTTAGCTATAAGAAAAGGTAGAAGAACTGGGTGAGCTTCCAATTCACAGATACGTACATGCGTATTCATAGAATCTTTTTAATAGGGGTGAAGTCTAGAGATGTTTCTAGACCATTTTAGTAGTTTATTGGGCATATCTGCAATAAACATAGGGGCTATCTCACTAAGCCGAGGACTAGCCGCTAAATTCCTAGCTGTAAAACTAGCAACTATGTTTCTACCTATAAAACTAATGCATATCTTTCCAAGCATTAGATTAACTGACACATTCCTAACCTTAGAATTAGCAAATACATTACATAATTTAGACATAATTTAGGTGTTTTATGGGATGTTATGTGCACAATCCACACCAGAAAGGGATATTATCCACAAAATGGCAAAATCACCAAAATTGTGCACTACATAGTGGACAGAGTACAATTTTGGACCTAACATGTTTCTAACAGGTACTTCCCTAACTAGTGGTTATCTTTTAACTGACGGTTAATGTAGAACAACCTTTATATTCCCCACCTTTAAATCTTGCAGCTATGCTCCTACCTTTGGTGGTACATAAAACTCAAGCAGGAACTTCTCGCCACCTTCCGAGCTGGTTCTTGTCTTCCTGAGCAGCAACCTGCACTTCTGCCACTGTGCAGTGCCCATACAGTTAGTATCATCTGCCACCATGTAGCGCAGAGTGCCCTCCCTCTGGATCTCCAGGAGCTCAACACGGTGACCCTGCAAGCCCCGTGCCAGCCTCAGCTTCTGGCTCCAACGCTCATGTCCACCTGCCTCAGCTCCATTTGACTTCCTGACACCAGTGCCCACCGTGTCTAGCTCAGGAGGTGCCCGCCGTTGCCAGATCTCCCTCACCCCGTCTACCACACACAGGCTCATGTTCCTCAATGAGAAGCCCTTCTTGAAACGGGCCTTAGAGTGACCCATCGAAACATCCTCTGAGCTTCGTGACTGGCCCAGCGCTGTCACCCTGTGCCCATGGAGGGTGGAGCTTGCAGAGGCTCCACCCCCTCCACTGTCCATGCTGTCCAGTGATTCGCTGGAGGCACCTGTGTCTTTCCGGCGCTGGTAGAGCTCGTGGTTGTAGGAGGGAAGCGGGCAGCCCTGAATCCCTGCAAAGGGTGCAATTGCGTACTTGGGCGCTGAGGAAGCACCAGGTGAGCCAGGTTGATGTGCCTGATTTAGGGCAGCAGCGAAGCAGTCCAGGAAGTGTCGAGCAAAGTGACGCGAGAAGCTGGCGTCAGCTCCCGGAGCGTCGTAGCATGGGTTCTCTGTGACAAATTGACGGAACTTGTGGGCGAAGTCGGCAGCAGAGGCACGGGCATGCAACTCACAGAACTCCTTCCAGTCGGGCAGCGGGCACGAGGAGAGCTCCGGGCTGCCGGGCGCCCCGTCACCATTCATCCCTGGGCCATGCCAACGCCCTGGCAGTGCACTGCGGGACAGAAAGAGGAAGAATGGGTCAGACATCCTGCCATAGAAGAGGAGGACAAGGAGAATGGATGAAGAAAGAGGAGAAGAATTTCAACAGGGGTTGGTCTTGAGATGGACGAGGCTGACTATTGGTTAGCCATCACTGTGCATGTTTGACAGTATACAAAAGAGAAAAAAAGGGGGCTTATAAAAGAAAGACTGCTACAGTGTGCTGCTAGTGAAAATGGGTGCCTGGAACTGAGCGGAGAAAGACATTGGCCTGCTTTCACTATCAACCATGGAGGATGGGGAGTGTGTGAGAGCATAAGTGAGAAAAGGTGTGTATGAGTGCCAGGGGGAGAGATGGAACAGTGTTGAGGTGATAGAGAAATGTGAGAGAAAGAAAAGAAAGCCTTGAAAAAACTCAACAACACACAAAAATTGCATTTATTCTAGGTTCCTTCAAGTCTGACCAATTCTCTCTCCTAATATACATAAGCAAGAACAAGTGATGCTGAAATAATCCCCTGGCCTACTTTTTCCCAATGTGAGTGAGAATGAAGAATGTGTTGAGGAGCGTAGGTGTGAATCTGCCAGCGCTTTCTTTCCTAAACGAAGCTGACAAGCAGCTACTTCCCACCCCATTGAGACTGAGACTCATTGAGACTCTCTCTCTCTCCCTCTTTGTCTCTCCATCTCCCACAGGCCTCGCCAAGCTCTGCTGCCAAGCTCATTGTATCACAGACAAGCCCTCTTTGTGGTTTTGTGGTGTCAAGAAAAACCAACACATTCTATTATCGCCAACCAGCATCAAGCTTTTCTCTGTCATCTCCCTCCATCTTTTCCCCTTCTCTTTTTCTCTCTGCTCTATTGAAAGAAATTTTCTATGCAAATTATACCATTTGAGCTACCCCCCTTATATTTTCCCACCCTCTTGCATTATTCTCTCCTTTTCAGCTTTTATTTGGGGCTTCACTTTTGTGGAGAATGCAGCCAAGGCCAAACCGGACCCCATTTATCATGTCATCACGTGTGTGTTCCAAATGCTGCTTTATTTTTAGTCTGTTTGTGAGATGCTTCCAATGTGCTCAGCTCATTTCCAAGTAGGGTTTCTCTCAGGAGTTCATAAGCAATGCTAACTTCAAAAACACTCTCAACAAAAGCTGTGGCTTGGAATCTGGTAATGCCATGAGAGGAGAATGTAACTGTTGTATAAATTTAAATATATGCTACAGTTCAGATGTTTCAAAATGAAATTCAAAATGAAGGACTTTTCAAGCATTACGTTTTGGTTTTCAAGGACAATGTGACAATGCTTCTATTTCTAGCCTGACTTTCCTTTTTCAGGCATCACAGTTTATAAATATAAACTAGGTCAGCGGCAGCCAGGTGCAAGTGTTGGGTCTTCAAGCTGATTTATGCTTTCCAAATAGGTCTCTGGCCTCTGAATACTTCAGATGGTTGGAAAAACACTTTGGATTGCGAAAAGGCCTTGAACAGTTTGTAGAAGCCACTCTCCAGATAGAAACGTCCGAACGGACCGCTCGACCTTCACAGCCAATGGTCAGTAATGATGTATCGAGGAAGCTGTGGGGGCTGATGGGAGCCTTGACTGTGCTGCTGTGAAGAGAAGCCGTCATATAACTCTCCTTCTAGCATAACACGCAGTTACCTTGAGGTTATATACATTAAGAAAATAAATACGCTAGAATACCAGGTCTCTTAGCTGAAACTTTGGCCAATGATTTGCTGACTTTTTGTTGAGGGTGCAATCACGATGTGCTACAATGGAATTTTGGTTAGAAGAGGATAATAATTATAAACTTGAATTTCACATAATCTGTGATAATGCTATTAAACGAACTGTTAAAATAACCCACCACATGTTATTATATTACATTAGCTACCACTTTTTAACTTAGTAAGTTTCCAGCAACCAAAACTCGGGACTGGGCAGCACATTGGAGCTTTTACTTATCTGGTGGGCTAGCTAATGTTTTTATGATTTGTCCACTGCTGCAATATTTGCAATAGTTGCATATTTATATCCACAAGTTACATATTTCCTTTGGGTTGATACCGGTTGTACGGTCCTCAAGCAAATCTATCATCTAAATCTATCAAAGTATTTTACTTTCCTCTTTTAATTTAACCTAGCAGTTTCTTATGGCAAAATAATAACAATAATAATAATAACAATGGTGTTAATGAGAAGTTTGTTTCAAGATGTTTCAAGGTGCATTAATCATAAAGCACAAGAATTTGGTATTTATCAATGGTTGTGGTGGTTTTGTAGAATTGGCTTCAATGCCAACTGATGACTGATGAAATTATGGTAATAATAAGTAAAAAATTTGATAATCATTTATTTAATGATGAGATGCTCCATATTAAATATCTATTTGAGCATTTAAACACATCTCAACAAAAGGTACCAAGGCTTTCCATTATTTACACTTTAAAACTCCAAGTGCCTCAAATTCCTCAAGCACCTTGACAATGGAAGTGACCAGTTACAAACACCATTTGTGACAAACGATGAAAAGTCACATACGTTAAATAAAAATAGACGAACTACACTGCATACAAATCCTGGAAACTGCCATGGATTCCTTAAAAGAGCACTCCATTCAAAATCTATCATCTTTTACCTTATCCCGCACTTCCTGTTTGAATTTCCAGTAATTTCCTGTTTGTTTCCTATTCAGTAGCAGTAGCTTTCAGTCTATTGTCCAAAATTAGCGACAACAGAGATGTTAAATGTAGTTACTGACATGTTCACATCCAGAAGTGCTAAAAATGGCAACACCATCCCTCAGGTCTGAGTAGAAACCGAGCCAAGTGGAGTAGGAAAGGAAACGCGAACAGTTTCAGAATGTTAGCATAAAACTAATGCTAGGCTCCTCTGCAGATTAGGAAGGACATGGGCAAAACGAAACGTCACCTAAAAATGCTCATGTGACTAGCAGGCATTTAGCATAACCCCATTTGCATAAGCTCTAGTGCTCATTGACTTTCTTGGCCAGAATTAATTCAATAAATATTTTCTAAATGAGAGGTCTGTAATGATTTACTCACTATGATTTATTTACTACTTATTATGATTTATTTACTATGATTTAGCAGGCTACCTAAAAAGCAAACGACAGACTACAGATCACTGAAAATGGAAAATGGATAATATTATACCTGCTTAGCATGAGCACACTGGCTGTTTCAGTTAGAATTGATCTCATGCTTTTGTTTTGGGTTTTAATCTATAAAAATGCCTGACAGACTGTGCTCCATATTGAGTTTTACGAGCATCAGTTCTGCTGTAATGAAAATCCCAAGGGTAAAACACAAGAACAATGGAGAAAAAGTGGGGCTCAGTGGGACTAGTGGTCTAAGTGGGCTGAGTGTGACAAATTGTCTTCATTGATTCTGTTAAAAGAGAAGGAGAGGATACACAGACGCTCAGGTGTGTGCACAGAATGTCCAGACTTTCTCACTACACACTGCCATGAATCTGTAAGTTGATATGACAAGCGTGTAAGCGAATGTGTCTGTGTATACACTGAACTTAGCTTCTTCAATAGTCCTGCTCAAAACTTAACCCTTAAAGTCCCAGGAACCATTAGTGGGTCGAGACTAACTTCCTCACTCACGTAACTGGATACCATTTCTATTAGATCCACTGTAGTTATTGAATAATATGCTTTTAGGAAAAGACACTACAGGTAGAAACAACAATTTTAGTGATGTCAGTTATTTTTCAGATCTTTGGATAAATTAATAAGTCTATACCATGTATTTTCTTAAACTGTAGCAATAAAAATATTCAACAAAAAATGCTTATTTCCTGCAGACCAATAATTCAAAATTATTATTATAATTCATATTTTGTTATTATAACCAATTATCTAGCAGAAATTCCTTTCAGGGTTGTGAAATACTACAGAGGCGGGAGCCTAGGTAAAGGAAATGATGAGCTTCGTCCAGGTATAGTAAAGTCACAGATTGCCCGAAGCCCAGGATATACATTCAAGCATGTAAATTTAACAAACACCCAATGCTTATAAATTTTAATAAAGGCACACAAATCCTTACAGCCCAGTTAGTTAGAGAGAAAGACATAGAGAGATCCCGTGTTGTAAAGCGCTCATGATGACTCATCATCTCCCCAGCCAACCAGAGGGAATTCTGGGATACACTTCCCCATTACAAAACATTTATGAGAGTGAGACAGAGAGACAGAGAGAGTGCCCTACACTATACCGCAACGCATCTCGCATTAATAACCATAAGCCTTCCCTGAGGAGCTCTCAGATCTACAAGCTATATGAATGATGAGGCTTGTATGAGAGGTACCTGCACATCATTAATGATCCTGCTTTTAGTTTAACTTGAAGATGGAGTGCAGTTTAAATAAGACATTAAATAACACAATGGAAATGAAGTAGGATGTAACTGGGAAGGGGGTATGGTGGCTAAGTGGTTAGCATGTTTGCCTTGCACCTCCAGGGTTGGGGGTTCCCTCCTGAGCCCTGTGTGCACAGGGCTTGCATGTTCTCCCCGTGCTTTGGGGGTTTCCTCCAATTTCCTCCCCCAGTCCAAAGACATGCACTGTAGGCTGATTGGCATTTCCAAATTGTCCAAAGTGTGTGTATGCAATTGTGCCCAGCAATGGGTTGGCACCCCCATCCATCCCCTGCCTTGTGCCCCAAGTTCCCTGGGATAAGCTCCTGTGACCCTGAGTAGGATAAGCGGTTTGGAAAATGGACAGATAACTGTGAAAAACACACCGTCAAGTGTACACCTTAAGAACCTGTAGTATATACGTAAATACATTATTAGACCATAAGGACAAAGAGTTTTTAAGGTTCGTTACATGAAATCCCAAAGGTACAAAAGACGTACAACTGAGGTACCATTGGAAAGACGAGCAATGGCACAGATTCATTTTTTTTTCTAGGAGTGCAAGGGACAAACAAAGAAAAAATTGCCATCAAAGGCAAAATAATGGTCCTAAAGTTATTATTATGAACTTATGAAAACATATGAACTCTTAATATATAGTTTTTCTAATACAAAATGAACCATTTTGCTAAATGACACATTTACATAATAAATATGTTCCTTAATGTGTATTGTCCCCGTTAAATAAATCAAGGAAAAAAGAAAGAAAAAAAATGCCCTGTAAAAAAACATCAAGGTTGCATTAAATGAGAAAAAAGTAAAAAAAAAAAAAATAATAATAATAATAAAAAAAAAAGAAAAATAGAAAATAAAAAAGAAAAAAAAAAATATTAAAGTTCATTAGCCACTGTAGCTTTTGAAATTTTCACAATTTTTAAGGTATTTTAATTGCTTTCTTTTATGTTTAAATTACACAATTGATTTTTCTGTTTTATATCAAATGCCTTTTATGAATCGTATTTGAACATGTATTTTTCACATTCTATATATAAATGAATTAAATTCTTCTTCTTCTTCTTCTTATTATTATTATTATTACTACACTTAGTCTAATCTGTTTGAGACTACGTATGTAGACTACTAAGCTGATGTTTCTCTCAGTAGGAACAAAGGGATGAAAAGGCTTTACTTTATACTTTATACTTTTTACTTTACTAACATTATATCATACTCATACAGATAATGTCACAAGAAAATGTTGCCTTCCTTATAAAATGTAAAAACACATATAACATTTTTCCACCGCGTTAGTTTACAGAGTGATATACTGATCACCATGTTGTTGGGTTGTGCCTTTATCATACTCCGAGTTTGTTATTATGTTCTACATACAGGAACTATTTAATGCTCTATCCACAGTAATAAACTGGCCTGAAAAAAACAACAGGTTTGAAGGACGGCCGTGTTCAGAATGACCTTACTCTGAGGTCAGCACTTAACAAGATCAGTGTGGTGACAGCTGGACCTCTGAGGCATTACACACACACACACATGTAAACTCATACTGAACACACTGCACTCCATGTGCATTAAACAGAATGGTGCGAGTAGGGAATAAAACACAATCCTCTTATAGCACAGCAATTTGACATCGATTACAGTTTTTATATATTAAAAAACAACATTTATCCATTTGTAGTTACATTTAATGTTGGGGAACATCCAAGAAAACAGGTTATTTCCAGGTATCTACTATACAGTATATAGCCACTGTAATCCATCCTTCCTTCACCAGCTTCTCTTTTATTCCACAAAAACCCCTCCATCCTGTCAGATACTTGAAATTACAGCTTTACCTCTGACTGCTACAAAGCACTGACACTGGAGACTCCTTCAAATGTCAAAGTAATGTCTTCTCACAAAAAAACTTCACCATATCATTAATGACAAATTTTTATCTGTTTATGTAAAAGTTCCTGTGTATGCTGTTAGCATACACAGAATACAATTATGTATTAGAACAAGCACATTAATATAAGCCTGTGATTTGCCTTGCAGCTGAATTACTCTACTCTGATAATCCTACATGTACAACATAAATGGGGCCAGTAGTGGCTCTGGGTCAGCGGTTAATATTCTGTGCTTGTAACCTGAAGGTGTAAATCCCAGCATTGTCAGAGAGCCACTGTTAGTTCCTTAAGAAAAACCCTCGATTAACCCTCGACTGCTCAGCTATGTGCTTGGCCTGGATTCTGCTATACTTGTATGTTGTTATAATGATTGTGACACATAAACAAATGTAACTGTAAGACAAATAGATTAACTGCTGTTACAACACTGTCGTTTGATCAGGGTCTGAGAAAGTCGTCCTGTGTCACAGAAACGGAAATGGGAAAGTCAGTGACTCTGTGTTTATCTGAAACTCTATATCAGCTCAGCCAACTTTCCACCAACACCAGAAAAAGGTCTTATGAGCAGGATTTTTTTGTGCATCAATATTTTTGCCCTTTTTACAAATGCACTTTAGGGGATGGATCACAAATTGATCATTTGAGGTGGAAGAATTCTATCTACCAACAGATTGTTGATCTAAACTCTGCCTGAAGCTACACATAAAGCTGATACTCAGACTGAGAACGATGTCAGGGAGATCAGAGAGTAGTTGTAGCAGAGACAGTATGAGTAGAGACAGCTCAACTGCTTAAAATATGAATGGAGCTGTGTGGCAGCTGTATTATGCAACTCCCATCCCTCCAGTAAAAAGAAAAAGTAAAGATGTTAGCAAAAAAGCCCCGGCTTATGAGATTCATACACTGACACATGCACAGATAGGGCGCTTTGTTTTGTTAGTTATGTAGAATCCTCATGTGAGCCACAGACCAGACACTGTTTACACCAATGTGTCAGATTTTAACTGTGATTTCAAATCTGTATCGATCCGTTTCAGGTATATGGATCTCCACGTTCAAGTAGATATGAGCCTGGTCTCGTATGACTGAAAATAACTGCCTGGGAGCGTCGCCAAGATGGCCGCCGAGTGAACAGACTTTACTTGACTTTGGTTGTAGTCAGTGAATGGTATTTATATGAGTATGAATGGTGTTTGAGTTAGAGTCATTTTGGCCCTTAATATTAAATCTAGCCAATTTAAACAAAAAGTGACAAGCCAGTCCAATACTGAGTATCAGTGTCAGGTCTGATTCTGGCCTGAGATGCTGGACTGGCATCTAATCTGATCCACTGGCATATTTTATGCCATGAATGTGTGATTTTAACTGACATAACACAGATCATGCATGCGAACACAGAACACAAATTGCCATAATGCATGTTGCATTACACCTGCGGTCAGCTTGGTTGGCATGGTTACTGAGAGGATGTCAGGAATGGACTGATATCAGCCAATAATTAGAGCTTTGATCATCAATGTCAAATAGAAGAGAATAAATGGGATCAGTGTATTATTACAAATCAACAATTTTTAATAATAATAATAATAATAATAATAATAATAATAATAATAATATAATAATCCAGACCCACCATGGCCCTCACTATGATGAAGCGCTTACTGAAAACGAATGAATCAGTGAATGAATGATAACTACATAAGCAATAAAAATCTATATACAGTTATCCAAATAAAAAAAACCTGATGGCTTCTTCTCAACACGAGGACCGGATAAGTGGCTAAAATAGATCTGGTTTTTGTCTTCTTTTTTTTTTTTTGCTAGCTGAGCAAAGTGAAAAGAGAAAAGAGGAAGAAGAATGAAAACCCGCCAGCTTTGAGGAAGATCTTATGAGCAAAGTGTATGATCACTGCCTCTCGGGTTTGCTGTGACTGGAGAGAATAGAAAGTTTCCAGAATTGGTGCCTAATCTGAAAGTGGAAGCTTTGACCTCAGAACTGGTGACATCAGCAATCTGAGGATGTTATTTCATCATAACTTGGGCAAGTTATTTTTCAGGACCACATTAAAGATGTGAGCAGTCAGAGAGGTTTTGACAATTAGCATTGAAAAAATGTAATACTAAAAAAAACTACGAAGAAAGAATCAGCAGACCAAGAGGAAATATCCATTTCCTGACATCATTCAAAATACAAGTGTATAATAAAAACATATCTCTTGTACTACATGAAACTGTGCTGTGTATAGATACTGAAAGATTTGACAATGGATGGTAAAATATGTTGTCGAATCAGGTGTATAACCAACATGGTTATTCATTTTCTTGCTCAATGCATCAGAAAATTCCTACATCTGTTTATGTAATAGTAGAAATTGAGAATAGTTATTTTAAAACGTTTGCTAGTTTCCTGAGCTCCAGTTTGTTTTTATGGAAAAAGGGGTACAATCAGGATAGTTACATTTCTTTTGCTTCCTAAAATGAACCTGGAACCCTTTCTGATAGGTGAACACTCACTTAAACCTTTTAGTATTTGAACTCACGGCTTTTCAGTCACCAGCACAGAAGCTGTATATGTTGTGTGAGATGTTAAGAGTTTATGCAGCTGCTGCTGTGTGTGATTTATAGCGTACAGTGAAGTGATCTGGGAATATACACGGCCGGGACGTAAGGAGAATCTATTATTCCAGTCTACATGTATAACAATCAATGAGAGAACAGGAAGAAAGAGAGAGGCATGTTTTTACGCTCGATCCCAGCTGCTAAAACAATCTGTGTGTGTGTGTGTGTGTGTGTGTGTGTGTGTGTGTAAGCAGAGCCCTCCGGGTCGTGCGGGTGAAAGAGTGGAAGTGCAGACAGGGGGGTCTAATGAAGAATCCAGAGTTCATCATTACTGCTACTGCTCAATCACTGACCTCACATCAGTCCACTCACACAGTGCTGAGTGCAACCACATGACCTCCTCTTCCTTCTGGCTGATCTGAGATCTGCAATGACCCTCAGAAGGTCACAGTAATGGGCCTTAACAGTTTCATAATCGGAATACAGCAGTCTGCGTGTCTGCTGAATACATTTCTGCAAGCTGATATCCCTGAGCGCTGCAGAGAGGAACGCCGGCCGCATAGTAGACCTTCGTGCGTGTGTGTGTGTGTGTGTGTGTGTGTGAGAGACTCAATTTCCCATGATGCAGTAAGTTTTGCAGAGGAGACGTCCAGGCTATGCTGCTGGTTCAATGCCCTTTAGAGATAAATAATGTTTGAGAGATAAACATCCTTAAACTGTCCAGTAAAGCCATCTTTATTTTGCTCTGAACACAAAAAAAGTGATTTTAACTGCTTAATGTTTGTTGGATTACATATATATATATATATATATATATATATATATATATATATATACCATTTAAAATATTATTCCATTTAAAACATTTCTCAGTATACAAAAATGATTATGGGCTCAGTTTGTGACGTCATGTCTGGAAAGTCTTAACCTTAGCACCAGCATGCTAAGTCAGTTCAGCTTGCTAATGATAGTTGTAAAAAAAATGACAATGTAAATCAAGACTCCACTACTAACATCCCACTTGTGTTGACCTACAATAAATGAAAGTTTACTTACAATCAATACAATCAATTAACTAGCCAGCTAGGTTTTTAGGGTAGCATGATGATATGGGGCGGGTTTTAATTTGCATATTCATGCATATTCATAGACCTGGGAATTTTTAATAATGGTAAAGAATTAAAAATGTTCTTGGGCTATTTTAGTAGTTTTGGTACATTATTGAGCATAGATTAGTACACTCTGAGTGTTCTTTAGTTTAACACATGCTCTCTCTCTCTCTCACACACACACACACACACACACACACTCTGTATTTCTATTTTGGAATGCAAACGTACACTCACAGAAAGCTTACAGAAACAAACTGCTACTTGAAGTGTGTAAACGGAAGAGAGAAGATCTGTAGTGGCATGCAAACACCCCAGGGATGTGAACACCAGCGTGATTTCTAAGTTTAGCTCTGGCCATTCGGGTGTATGCAGCTCTGTTACAGTAATGCACATGGCATAACACACGCACACACACACACACACACACACATGCACACATGCATACACACAAATACAGAGGTCTGCTTCCAAACAAAATCTTAAGCATGTGTCCAAAACACAATTCTAATCACACAGACAAAAAAACCTCTCTGTCTATCTTTCTGTCTTTCTCTTGCTTTCTCTCTCTCTCTCTCTCTCTCTCTCTCGCGCGCGCGCTCGCTCTCTGTGCTGTGAGACAATAGCATATCCGCATCCAATGAGATTGCCAGGTCAAAGGCAAAAGATTTTTATCTCCAATGAGAAAAACAAAGCCAGAGACACAGAAATCAGTTCCTAAATTCCCTCTATTCACCTTCCGTGTCCATCTCAGGATCAATACAGTCGCTCCGGAAAGGTGGAGGCTGTGAGGACTGAGTCATCAAAGCAACCACTTTGTTTTTTAGCCAAGAGGAAACGGAGGTTAAGGTTCTGGATATTTGTGTTTGTTATTGTGGTACGTGTTATCACAGAAGGCTGCAATATGTAAATGAATCTGTGCTATTATTATTTTCCAGACGAGTGCTTCTGATTAAATCACAGCGTTTACATCATCCAAAAAGTAAGGAATAAACCCTGTTATAGGAAACTAATCAACGATGGCATGGTGTAATGTGGCCTAATATGAAGCAGAGTTACTCTTACTAATGCAAAGTTGTTTATTTTCCAATATCAGCATGTCCTGAAGCGTTTCATTCCCTTTATACCACAGCAATTTGCCAATGATTACAATTCTTTAATTTATTAATGAACAACATGACATTTTTAACCATTTATAGTTACATTTAATGTTGTGGAACCTCAGAAAGGCAAGTTAGTTCCTGTTATCGCTTACATTATAGCAGCTATAAGAGTCATTCCCAGACTCGTCTTTTTTCTTTTTCGAAATTAATAAACCAACCAAACAAAAAAATGCAAATCTGTCATGTTACAGAGAAAGTGGAAAGCACATAGACCACCGTCCTGATGACTTTCCCATGGCGGAAAACTTACTGATTGTTACAAAGCACTGACACTGGAGACTCCTTCCATTAATGTTAATTAAACATCTCCTAACAGAGAACATCACCACATCAATGATTGTAAGTTGTTATATAACAACACTTTTTTTTTTTGACATCCATTTATTATTAGACTTGGTTTAAGTGTCCCTTTGAACTAGCTGTTACTATAGAAACGATAACGAATTAAAACAAGCGCATTAATATAAACCTGCAATTTAAATTCCAGCCAGATCTACTCCGAGAAAATTAATCACAACCTTCTGACCAATCAGATTCAAGAATTCAACAATGCTGTGGTATATTTCATAAATATCACATGCTAGTCATATAGTATTTAATATTTGTGTTACAGCTCAAGTCACAGATTTACAACAATGTCTGGATTTGCGATTCATAAAAAAAAATTGGTGAGGCATCACTGAGGCATTGTGGGAATCCCATTCGACCCTGGATCAGAGAATGATCCAATCTCAACTCTGCTTAGATCTGTTTAGATCAATTATCATTATTGAAGTCAAAAATGTTGGTGAAGGGGGTATTTTCAGCACTTGGCAACACTGAGCATCTCTATTTATTTGACAGATGAGATGCCCATAACCAAGCATAGCCTTATTGACTTGTTTGGAGAGATCTGTTTATAAAGATTATCTTGAATTATAGTTGCTGTTGATTTAAATGATGATCAGAAGTGTTATGGTTATAACCTGTGTAGGATACACAGATATGTCCAACAAACAGCATTTCCACTGATGCGCTGCTGGCTTCATGAATGAAACCTCTCTCTCTCTCTCTCTCTCTCTCTGAAACGTCTCTTCTTAACCGCATCTTAAAACAAGGCTCCCATTTTAACATCTTCTCATCTCAGTGGGACGATTATTATTCCGATTATTATTCGGAATTCCTGGAAACGGCATGTTTGTGCAGCTCGTGCAGCCTACCCCCTGACCCCACTACGCCTTTCCCCCTAACAGAATTAGTCAAACAGCTCCTGTACACCTACAGCCCTGATTAGCCTACACTGTGCGAAAATAATAATAAAAAATAATCGATTAATACGATTATCACGAATGCGCTTCGGAAGGAGAGAAGGTCTTGGAGCGCAGAGAAACACCGACACCTCTGCAGCTGCACCTGAGCCCCAACATCTGCTCTACTGACCATCCAGAGCTCGTGCTTTCTAAGCCGCGGCCTGATTAATCGAATAATCGCTTGCTTGGCTGTATATGACTTCCAACAGCGTTCATCCCACCCGCCCTAATGCTCACCTCACCTCGGATCCGACTCACTGCATGACCGCTGCAGCCGGCAACCTCCACACCGCGTTTCCTCAACAACCCATGATCACACCTAGGCAGTAGTCAGTATCCGTTATCAGATTCCCGGCTGATAATGAGTAGGAGAAGGAGGAGGAGGAGGAAGAGGAGGAGGACGTCAACAGCACGGAGAAATAGTCTACAGGATCTCCATGTCGCTCCCCAAGCGTCCGGAGACGCACGAACCGGACTGAGATGGGGGGAGAGGCGCTCTGCTCTGTCCTCTGTTTTACACTGATTCTCCTCCGTGCGTCTTAAAGGAGCCGTGCACAGCCAGGCGCGTGCTCGTCCTCCTGGACTTGCTCAGTTCCGTCCCAAACCGCATACACACTCTTCCCGCATCCGCGAATCAGACTGCACTGTGTCACGTGGGGGAGAGGAATTAGATTTAGGATTAGCGCCAAATCTGGATAGGACAGGCGCAGATAATTCATCCTGTCTCTCATCCAAGACTTGGGATTTCAGAGATGGAGGAGCCCTACTTCTATTAGTGCTGATCAATTTACATTATTATATGGAGTACTGAACATTATGGAAGTGTACTTTTATTTATTTTATTTATTTATTTGAGGATTTTAGCAGGACGTTTGCACAATTATTAGAAAATCTGAGATGGTATTGAATGTATGTTATTGCATCATAAAAATATAAAAAGCCTATCAGATTCCGGGATGCAAATACAGCCCATGAAGCACTGGTTTATTCAGGACAGGGGGCGGGGTGTGTGGAATCTGGTGCGTTTTTATTTGCATATTAATAGAAGCTGCCATGGTTGATGAGCACAGGCCGAAGCTTCCCACCCCTGATCCGGGCAATTTTTTTTTTCACACAAGACAGATTCGGGGTTCTTGTGGGGGCGGGGCTCATAATCACAAGCTTGTGTAGAATTTAATAGAAGAATTTCTTCCAGACCGTAGCTCAAATGTGCAATTCCATACATCACTGTACTGGTTTTATTTATCAGTAACCATCATAACTATTTCCCGGCATCGCAAAAGTAGAAATAGGAAGCAGTGTAACAAGCTGAAGTAATCATGCTACGCGGTGTGTGGTCCCAAACGTGGTTAGTTTCCATATATGATGCAGACCATGCCGTGGTTCAGCTAAAGGGAATCCCAGACCACCATTTTCAAGAGGACCAGGGATTGGATCTCTCTCTCTCACTTGAAAAACAGCATTCACACTTCACCAATCGTACTGAACTCAAGGCTCAAACAGCCCGAAGTCCAGAAAAAAATGGCACGTGTGTTTTCCCTGTTCTAACTCAAGGAAGGACTGTTAATTATGGCTGTTAATTAGCTGATTAAATCAATTATAGGACAGGGGGGTACTTCATGACCAGGGTTAGGAACCTGTGGCATAGGCTACAGATTTTTTGGGAAAATCATTATTCAGTTTAGAAAAATATATATAAATCTTAAAAACAAATTTTGAATTACTAAGACATTGGTATTTGGGACAGATGGGAGACTTTGGTGATTTCCACTGGCCTTTGTAAGGTCTTTATTTTATGAGATTAAATTATTTAGATTGGTGTTTTAGAAAATTTAAAGCATGTTGTTGTGAAAACCTATTTATCACCAAGGCATCACCAACTGGTATAAATTCCCTTCCTCTGTCTTTCAAAGATATGACATCAACATAGAGGTTTTTTTTGGCATCCACATCAGATTATTTACTGTTTACAAATGCTCTATGGGGAAGTATTTTGGACTTCTGTAGAACCAGGCACAACAGCACCAACAACAGTTGTAAGAAAACCACGCAGAAATGGTATCAAGAAGCAAAAAGCAAGACTGGGGCTGATTTCTTTCTAGCCCAGACAGAAGATTCATACAGCCTCACTCATCAGTGACAGTCATGTGACAGAGTGACACGTCACCTAGATCTGATCTCCATTTGGGCTGAAATTATTCATGTTTTTAATGACACATCCGTAACACTTCATCAGCAGTGATTGCGATGCACATGTGAAATAGAGTTGCGGGGGGAATGAGCGTGAATGTTCAACCCTTTTTTCCCAAAATGCCTTTGGAGGAGAAATTAAACATAGATAGAATTAAACTAAATGCACATTGTCTAATCAAGGTACAATGCACCCAGATGGACAGATGACAGAACTGGAAGTTTAGTCTTTTTTTTTTAGTTTGTGATGTTTGGTATAGGGAGGAAACCCAGTAGAGCAGTACAGATGTGAAACACTTAAAAAAAATATAGAAATCACAATTACAGCTGCTAATCAGTCTTTACGTGTTTGTGTATAATAGTTTGCATCACATCATTCTTATTATGCCATCAATAAGACCTTGTGATATAATGCATTGCTCAACACTAACAGATTTGTTATTCAAGCTAACAATAGATATTAGATTTTATCCCTCTCATATAATCTGACTCAATTAAAAGATGAACTGAATTTTTAAGCCTGACACACATGAGAAAACTAGCAGGGGTATAATAGCATCAGCGTGGAGCGAAGCCGTCACCCCCTCACGCTTTCTCATGCCGTGGTTTCTAATACATTATCCAGAGAGGGGGGAAGGGAGGAGACCAGCTGGGACAGGAGTAGGAGTAAGGAGGAATATCAACCCACCCCAGGGTCTGTTATATTGCCTCATATGTTTTTCTCATCACATGTGGTTATGTGTTGCACAGCTTTATATTTACAGCCACTGTTTATGCATGGTCTTTGCATGGTCTATCAAAAATAGGCTCCAAGATGATCGTATCGTATACGCTTCATTTGTGGCCTAGAAAGCATGCAAGACACGGTGCTAACCACAGTTCAGGTTCTGTGTTTGGATTGGATTCTGTCTTATTTGTAATTTACTCTGGCTGAAGGCCCTTTGCTATGTTAATGTAGCAAATAGCAAAACTCTCGCTTCTAGTCGCACTTTTGTGCAACTCAGTTTGTTTTCCATTTCCCTCTCTACTGACCGCAGTCACTCGTTAGATAAGACACCATTAAATCCGTTTGTTTAAGACGGCTCATGGGATTCGGCATTGGACTCTGATGTTTGGTGAGTTACTCTGCACACAATGGATTTGCACACAGACTTAAAGAGGTCTTGCGTGTGGCCCGAGAGCTTTCTCAGTCCGATAGCTATGTGAGGCGGCACGTTCAAAGACACAGCAAGATCTATGAAGAACGAAGTTAAAACAACTGCATGTCTTTGTGGTCAAAAATGAAGAGCGATGTTACTTATCTCAAAGCCCTCATGTGGGGTATTAACAGGAGGTGGTATGTCTGATGCAGATCAGTACGAGCTTTATGAACTTTACAGGCTTGAGCAGAGCATACGTCAATACGGAAGGTTTTCCCTCAGGAGCAGTGCGAGTCATCCATTTCCTGGATGAGAAAATAGAATTTTTTCTCTAACATGCTGCAAAGGAGTAGAGCGTGACGGGAAAAAATCACACTATCACACTACAACTGTAGGAAATACAGTGATAAAATTCATGATGTTACGATATTTCCTTGCCAAACCGGCTATTAGTTTGATTTTTCCTGCTTTTGATAGGATATGAAACCTTTTTTTCTGTTACACTATAGCATAGTCTGATTTTTTATGTGTGCGTGTGCGTGTGTGTGTGAGTGACAGAGCAGGTATAATGGTATAGCATAGGCCTGTTGTAATGTTCACACCCATATTTGAAATGTTATTCAATATGATTTGATGTGATGTGACGTGCCATGAAGTAATAAAATATGACTTGATACATGACTTTAGTGATAGAATATGACTTAATACGAAATGCCATGATATAATACGACTACATGCAACATTACATGATACAGTGACTTAATACAACATGACGTGACACAATATAAATTAATACAGCATGACTTGACTTGATACGTGATGTGATACAATATTTATACAACACAGTGTGGTACAATGTCTTATGACAGGACATGATAAAAAAATAACTTGATACATGACATGATGTGAAATAACATGATACAATATGACATGACTCGATATAAAATAATTTGATACATGACGTGATAAATATGACTTGATACAACATGACATGACAAAATATGAAAAGATATGAAAACCAAGACAAATAAATAAATAAACAAACAAATCTGAGCCTCCACAAGACCTTATTGATCCTTCAGCTGTTTTCTGCCGGAAGGATGAATTGACATCTTTCTGGACAGAGGGGGAGGAAGGCAACACACATACACGCACACACACACACACACACACACACACAAAACCATGGCAACAGCTTAGCACCAATTGAATCCATCCAGTTACTCTGAGGTCACTTCATAGTCTCTTCTCACTTCATAAAGGTGTGTATGGCTCTCTAAAAGCTGCCCCCACATCCCACAAACACACACTTTGTGAAAAAGGAAAGCATTTTCTGCCATCATAACCGTCAGCAGTGTAAAGTGGTGGTCTGGCCTCTGGGGACCATCAGGGTCGATGTATTACACCTCCCTAGTGCAGGATGCAGGATGGTACTTTAAAGGGGACGAGCTGAAGGGGAAGTGAACAAGTGTGATAGAAGGATGGAAGAGGAAGTGCCACTCAGCAGGTTGTTAGCAAAAAGCACATTTGATAAGTTTGGTTTCATATGTTTTACTGGGACCAACAGTATATGTGTATACAGTACACTATTTCTAATACATACATACACCTTAAACTCAAGCCATACTCTTTCATACAGCTAGAACAAACTACAGGCCACGTCTAATGTCATTGTGCGATGCAGAGTATGAAATACTAGTCCCTGATGTTAGCAGACTGAAAGCTGATAACTGCGCAAGCATTACCCAGAATCCCAAGGGTACGTGGTATCTATAGGTCATATAGTATACAGTCATTGTTATTGTGATATTAAATGGGTGGGCTTAAACATCCAACCTACTGTTAATATTATGAACCTGGTAGGGTGTAGCCTAATAGCCTGGGTGTGTGTATTACGCATACACACACCTACTGAAAGACAGAGGGACCCCGTGCACTATTGATGCTTCCTTTTTGTAAATGCTTCAAGTCTGTAATCATGACATTCCTCTGCCAAATAGCAACCAAGCCAAATAGTACTTAAGACATGTACTTACTTCTAGTTTCTCCTTCAAAGGTATTTTGAATAATTAATGCTCAAGATGATTGATCAATCTTGTTTATGTTTATTACACTCACTATTTTATTTAATTTCTCTTTCATTAATGATGCTGTGTTTTGGATGTGTCTGTGAAGTGGGCTTAAATAAATCAGCACCGATCTGGGGGCGTGTCACTCTGTGTAATCACCTGACACGACTGTCATTGATAGGCTGCGTGAATCTACAGTCTGGGTTAGAAAGAAATCAGCCTCACTTCAGAATGCTAAACCATTGGTGGTGCTGTTGTGGTTCGTTTCACAAAATTCCAAAATAATCCACTTCAAGCTATTTGTTAACATATATACTAAAAATTGACTTTTTAAAAAAAAAAATCAATTTATTCCTTAAAAGCCCTACTAGTCCTTTTATACCAGTCAACTCTGTGTTGATCTGTATCTCTCTCATTTTTAGCAAGGTAGCTAATTAAACAATAGCATGTCATGTACAGTACGCTGTCTGTCAGGTTGTGTTACCGTATTTATTCCAGAAATCTGCGAGATGATAGCAAGTGGCAGGCAGAACCTCAGTTTGATCAGCCAATTACAAACTAGTTGCGACCTCACCACTAGCCTGTATTCTCTTCTTCAGCTCCATGGAGTGCTTAGCATGATACTGGTTTTTAATTAACTAATTTAACTGGAGGAAATTTTAATGTATTATTCTGTCATATGATCAAGTGAATTCATATTCTAACTCCATGGTTCGATATTCTATATTAAAACTTGGAACTGAAAAATAGGTTTGTACCACAGGAGCCTGTCAAATGAGGATAAAAGAGGTGTGTGTGTGTGTGTGTTTTTATGTGAAAAACGGCAGTTTAGACACTAAGGTCTGAGATTATGAACACGACAGGAACAGAAGTAGCTCAGAACACATCTGGTTGCAATCGAGCACGACACACACACGTCCTCCGTCTGCCCTCTAACTGAGGACAAAGAGACGAGCTGTACATGCACGACTGCATGACTTCTGATTTATTTCATCATCATCATCATCATCATCATCATCCTCCTCCTCCTTCAAAGCTTCAGCACTGAGATAAAGCAGAGCTGAACATCACTGCACTGCACTTTCACTCAACAACTTTTTCTTTTTTTATTAAAAAGAAAGTATATTTCTTTTTAATATACTATACTCTGAAACTCTTTAGGTATTCAAATCATTTTCTTTCTTTCTTTCTTTATGAAAGGAAATTTGCTTTTTTATATCAAAAATCTTAATTTTGTGCTTATTCTTATATAAGGTTATTTATTTTAATTAGATTCCAATTTGATTATATTTATGTAATTAAAAATATTACATTTTATTTATTTTTTATTCATGTCATTTATATTACTTAAAAATCGATGTATAAATTTATACATGAAAATAAAAACAGATTTTATATTTTATTTTTATAAGATATATTCATTAATGTGATTCATTTATATTATTTTTTTTAATTTCCGAGATTTTATTTTAGGTCATTTTTTTTATTTCAGGTTTTAAATTTTTGGATCTTATTTCATTTTTTAACATTATTTTTTAAAAGCAATTTGACCTGCATTTTAAAAGTGTGGTTTAGTCATTTACTGCTTATTTTTATCTGAGCTTCTTCAATTTTCTGTCATGATTTCTTTAGAATTTCTGTTTACTTCGCATTATATTTATTTTTATTTGATACATGTGCTCATGAATGTAATTCATTTAGTCTGTTTTTTATGTTTTATAATTTATATTTATAATTTAAAATACCATTTAAACACATTTTTCCAGATCTGAGAAAACCCTTAAATCAACTAAAACTGGGCTGTCACGGCTAAATCGACTTAATCCCACTACATCACCTCACACACCACGTCAGAAGGCTGTAAAAATCGAGTGTGACAGCCGCTGTCTCGCTCCACACACATGTACTCGTGCAGGATGGAGCTGTTAGAAGAGTAAAGTCTCTCCATCAGCTTTATGAGATGTTTAACACCGGTGGTCTCTCTGAGCCTGGGGAGGCCAAGCTGAGCCTCTGATTGGCTTAGCCAGGTCATATGGACTAATGACTCATCCGCACTCCGTCTTTCAGCATCACACAGAAGACAGTGATGTGACAGGAAGCACTGTTGCCACGGCGACCAGACCAAGCAGGGGTCAACAAGAACCTGGGGGTTTCCTGAAGGAGGCCGGTAATATTTCACCTGCTGTGGAGGAAAAATTTATGAACAACAAAGGAAATGGAGAAAAGGAAAGAAATTCTCAGCGAAAAGATGCATTATAGGCATAAAACTCTTATACACACACACACACACACACACATACAGGAACACACTCACATACACAGTGAAAGAGAGTTACACACCACCATTTGAGACAGTAATCCATCTCGTTCGTGTTTATTACTCACTACTGTATTTTACGTTCGCTTTCTCAATCACTGCTGATGAAGTGATATGGAGGTTCGAGAGAAGCAAGCTTAAATAAATTAGCCATGATGGACATAAAATCTCAGAGGTGTTTAACTCATGAATCTACAGTCTGGGCTAGAAAGAAATCAGCCCTAGCTTCATTTCTCATTTTTTCATTTTTCATTCTGTGTATTTTTACTTACAGCCACTGGTTATAAGTAAAAATGTTGTGCTTCTTTCCACAAAAGTAAATAAACTATAAGCCAAATGTTTGTGGACACCTGACCTTCACACACATGAGTCTTTCCCAAACTGTTGCCACAAAGTTGGAAGCACACAATTTTATACATAATTGTATGTCTTTGTATGCTGTAGCATTGATATTTCACCTCACTGGAACTAAGAGACCTAAACCTGTTCCAGCATGACAATGCCCCTGTGCACAAAGCGAGCTCCATGAAGACATGGTGTGTTAAGGTTGGAGTGGAAGAACTGGAGTGTCCTGCACAGAGCCCTGACCTCAACACCTTTGGGAATGCTGGTTGTTCTCCAGACCTCCTCACATGACATCAGTGCCTGACCTCACTAATGCTCTTGTGCCTGAATGAACACAAATCCCCACACATATGGGTGGGATGGTCAGGTGTCCACAAAACTGTCCACTGACAGTCCATTTTATTTCATCATATAAAATGCATACCAAAAATAACCAAAACCAAACAAACAAACAAACAAATGCTACCACTTCATGTGCTGTGTGTAGGTGTGCTTCAGCTAATTGTGCTAATTCACACCCTGAGAGTGCTAACAGATCCGCTCATCGACAGGCTGCAGTGACGAGGCGGGTTTTAAAAGCATGGCCTCATCTGCAGCTCTACTCCATTTCCCGCATTTACAACCCTGTTCGTCTCCCACAGGTTAACAAATGACTCGGGGCTAATTGTGGTAAACAGTATAACAGAGAAGAGTGTGTGCCTGTGTGGTTGTGTGTGTGTGTGTGTGAGAGAGAGAGACAGAGCGAGTGAGTGGGTTTATGTGAACAGGATAGTGCCTTCCTTACTCTTTAATGAAAGTGCTAAAGCTCAGGATGACGGTATGCATTAAAAGGCGACTACATGAATTATTCAGCCGCGTCCAAAGAGCTCCCGCTGTTACAGGCCCCCCGCCTAGCGCAGCACCACAACACTGTAAAGGACACGCTTCCTTTTCATCCACAGGCTAATGTCACTAACAATGAACACAACACACTGCTAGCTAGTTATGACTGCCATGTAATATATTTTGTTTAAAACTGTCATTCTTACTTCACACCTGTGGGTGTTAATAATAAAGGACACCATATTTTGCTCTTCAGATGACATTACAAAGTAGTTTTTTTTCTTCATTTGTCTAGGAAGAAGCACGTGTTGGCCTTTAGCCTCTCAGATGGGATCTAACTGCATAAAACCACTGCTAATGCACATCATAGAGCAACTGAACACACTAATTTCACACTTGCATACAAAAAAACAAAAAACTAAAAAATCTGTCAGGAAGGTCATCCTTCCTGCCCAGAAAACCCGGTTATGACATTGTTGGTATTTTAACCCATGAACACTTACAGCAGTTGCACCACTCAGAGGCCAAGTAAGGAATAAAACACAATGGAGTGTACTGTTATAGACAGCTAACTGGTGACGGTTACTAATCGGTTACTGCTACCACCCCAAATTAAAAAAACGGTTGAAGAAAGTGTTTTATTCCTCTTATAATACCACCGCAAATTTGCCAACATTTAAGAATGACGCACCATACATTTTATCCATTTACAGTTACATCAGCTATAAACACTCATTTCCTCTTGAAGTTAATAAAACAAAAAATACACAGCTTGTCTTATAACCAAGAAACCTCAAAGTGTAAACTCCTCTGTCCTAAACACGTTCCCATGTCTGAAAACATACTGTTACAAAGCACTGACACTGGAGACTCCTTCCATAAATGTTAAACATGTCCTTCCAAAGAACTTCACCATATCAATGATTATATGTTTTTCTTTGTTAAAGAACAAACATGTTTTTAATTGGTTTATTCTTAGGATTAGATTATGATCCATAAGTTCCTGTGAATGAGCTACTAGAACGTATTATAACGAGAGCATTAATATAAAGCTGTGATTTGCTTGCAGCCAGAACTACTGTCCGAGCTGCTGTTATAGAAAATGAATCAACACCTTCTGACCAATCAGATGTTGATTCATTGAAAAGAACATACTTACAACCACTTTACCTAAAGATTTATTAAATGTTCATTAAATGTTTCTACATTAAAAAAATACTATAAAGAGCAGTAAACAGTAATAAACGAAACAAAGTCAATATTTAGTGTGATGACCCTTCGCTTTAAAAAAAAATAGTAGTCTCAGGTACAATGTGTGCAGTTTTATAAGGAAATGAGCTGTAAGTGTTACTGAGCATCTTGCAGAATCAGCCACAGTTCTTCTGGAGACTTTGACTGTCACACTTGCTTCTTATTTTTGCAGCGAAACCCAGCAGCCTTCATTATGTTTTTTTGTCTGAAAAGTGTCTCTTATGTAATACGCTGCTTTCTTTACTGCCATGCAAACATTGTTCTGTAACATTTAATTTTGTGCTGGAAAACTAATGTTTGGAATCTAAAATGATTTTGTACTGAATCAATAATGTAGAAGTCATAAAATACAAAAATTACTTTTCCACAGTACTGTACACACACACACACACACACTTTTTTTCTGTAATATTTTCCAAAAGTTGTGAGATTATATGGGGGAGACAATATGGTGGAATGCTGTAGAAACAAGGGTTGTGACCAATTTTGAGCGTTGCTGATTACCAGTTTAATCGTTCAATCCCACATCTAGTAGCTTTAAACACTTTTATCCTCAAAGGAATTAAACATAGCAATAACATCACCTCGGATAAACATCGCTTCACTTTATAACTCGTATCGATTGTTTATGACTAAGAGAAGGTGCTTTTATTGATACTAAAATTAGACTATGCAATTTTTTTCTTTTTAAATTCGAGGCGTTAGGACTTAGTTTACAAACACGACCTTTGCAAAGAACTGCATTAAACGTCTTGTGGAAGGCAGAATGTGATTTCAGAGGGTGTCTTGTGATGCACAGAAGTCAAACAAACCATATTTGGAGCATTTTTAATGCAGCTCTGGAGGACAAGGCACTTCAGCGATGGACAGTGTTAGTAAACATCAGCCTCATAGCTATGTAGGTCCATGAGAGGACATGGGCCAATTCTCTGCTGCTTCTTTTCCTTCTCTTTTACTTCTGTTGATGTTTTCTGGTTAATTCTGATAATTAATCAGGTCTACATTAGCTAATAGACTAAAGGTACCAAAAGTAAATTTGGTCACATATGAGTTTATAAGGAATATATTCTCGAGGACCGTATGCAGCAGCAAGCTCACATCGCCTGAAATGTGATATTCATTATAATTAACCCCACAAATCTGATATTTCAATGTTGCCTCCTGCATTTTTTTATGACGCATGTTGTGGTAATGCTTTACATTAAATTTAAATTATTGCATTAACAGTTAACATCAACTAATGATAAATGTCTGCATCAATAAATCATAAATACTGTTAAGAAAGTAACAAATAAGGACTGAAACACTTTGGGCTATGCTGTTTTAGGAAAATAATCAATGATGGAGAGGTGTGATGCAAACTGACAGAAAGTGCAGTTACTGTTACCACCCCAAGGTTGATTATTTTCCTATAACAGCATGTCATCAAGTGTTTCAGTCCTGATATATTACAGCAATTTGCCAATGATTACATTTATGATTACATTTTATATGAAGTAAAGAATGACACATCATTACATATAATGTACAGTAATATAATGCATATAAGTATAATAATGTAACTATAAAGTAGTTAATAATGTAGTTAATAGCTGCTAATTGTTAAAAGTAAATAAGACAGTTATAAGTTAATGAGACAAAAAAAAAAAAAAAAAGCTTGTTAGAGAAACTCCTCTGTCCTGAAGACTTTCCTGTGGTGGAAAGCTGAAAGTGTAATGTTACCTAAACACACCTGCATTTACTATTGTTTATTCAATCAATGACTAAAAATAAAGTTCACATAAATGAGCAAAAACAACATTACAGCATGTTCTGAAAAGTTGAAACTTACTGAAATTTGGTCTCCAGGTGTAAATAATAAAACAACAGCAAACATCTTCATTAGATATGAACACTGATTAATGCAGCTATTAATTGTTTGTCTTATTTGTTTTAATATTTAAAACAACAAAAAAATCTATTAATACTGGTGTTAGTTACTTTGCTGCTCTTATTTATGATGTATTTATTTGTTGGTTTGTTGTAATTAATGTTATAAATAATGTCAGTTAAAGGAATCTTAATGTGAAGTGACACCATGTTGTAACGTTTTAAACGTTTCTAGAATTATATATTATAATCGTATAACATCGAGGGGAAATGGGTGGCGTGGTGATGCAGTGGGTAGTGTTTCTGTCTCACAGCTTCAGCACCTGGCGTCCCATCCAGCGTAAATTCCTGCCTTGCGTCCAGTGCTCCTGGAACAGGCTCCAGATCCACTGTGACTCTGACCAGGATAACGTGATGATGCTTACTGATGAATGAAAGATACCTTAAAAATTCAGAACACTGTCTTGTAAAAGATAAACCTAGTCTCTTTATTTCAGGCTTCTGTTTATTTTTTTGTTTCAGCCCTGAAATTAGCTCTGCCCCGTTCACCAATTCCCCTTTAAAGCCAACACATTTCTCATTTTACTCATTTAGCAGACGCTTTTATCCAAAACGACTGATAATAATTGAGCTGAGCAGATGAAGATTAAGGGTCTTGCTCTTTAACAGGTTTGTTTGAGGCTGAAAGCTTGTCAGTGTTTTGCCTCACAGGCAGCAGCAGGCACAAAAAATGACAAACTGCTGCTTTAATATGAGTTTAAGATGAAGATTAGAGAGTGTATGTAGATCCTCCGTTTTAATACATTAATGCACAAAGCTTTATAAAAAAAAAAAAAAAAGAAAACAACTAAAAAATAACCACGAATGACCCATTGTAGATGCTCGACAGTTTTAATAAGAGAAAAAAGCAAAACAGAGACATGCCAATCAAACATAGCACTAACAGGAAATAGAGGATGCTCACATCTGTATTACACACTTTAGATCATAACATGATGTACTGTGTTGAACAAAACACAAGAGCACTACAGCTAGCAAGCTTTCCTCAATCTGTAACAACACAACACAGTTAATCCTAGGTTTAACTTTCCACAACTTTAATATATTTATTAATTTCTACTAATTAGGCTTCTGCATAGAATTTAAACAGATATCATACTATAGTAACCCCATAACCCTGTTAATGATTTAAATGATTTGGGGTTCAAAGGAATAGGAAAAAAAAATTTAAAGCATATAATATTGCTAAATGTTTTAAAGATAATATATATGGATTCGACTTTCATGTTCCTAAAGAAGAAAAAGAAGAAAGAAAGAAGAATAATTCAGACATAAACTGGTCCCCACTGTAAAGTAAAGCAGAATTATAGATATTTTCTTTGATTTAGATTTATGAATCAGCTAGCATGCACAGAAATGCTCCTTCATACTGATTTATACTGTATATAATCTAGATGCTAACAAACCAAGTGCGCCCTCTAGTGGCTGCAATCAGGCTTCGTTCAGAAATCCAAAGCGACAATCCAATTGTAGACATTAAAGCGTTTGCGCTGGGTTGTGTCTGAATAACATGTTTTTAGGATACACAGTACTAATTCTAAGCTATATTCTTATATATTTGAGCGAAAGAGTAGAGAAACCATGAAGACCGTCAGCTTTCGCTGTCACGCTGTTTCACTGCCACATATCGGCATTGTCACCGTTCTCATGGAAACGGTGCAGGTGGTCCGAGTACCTGCAAGGTGGACAGTGACACAGAGGGGAAGGAAGGAGGAAAGAGTTTATACATTTATCAGAGATGACAATAATAAATCAGTGTGTGATGAAAATGTATGACAGTCTGGGAAAAAAGTTGACATTTTCTATAATGCTTAGTTCTGAAACTATAGTGTTTTCTGAACACAAATGTGTTTCTCTTTTGCATGCATCTCAACCACAAGCTCTAACATTTTAGGTGAAAAAGGAAATGATAATGTTGTCAACAGTGATGCCTCTGCCGCCAACGAGTCTAGTCCTTCCTGTTGCTAATTTGCATGCCTCAAATACCCTTAAAACATACTTCAAACAGGAAGGAAGCTATTGAAGCAAAACTATTTCAGACATTTGACCTCACTGTGACCATGGCCCTGTTCGGCTCAATTCCAAACTCGAATCAGTTCATCTGCTGGTCACAGTGATAATTCCATCTAAATCCTACACACGTTCAACCACTTGTTCTTGAGATATCGTGCTAACAGGCACACGGATGGACAACCTGAAAACTGAGGCGCAGGAGGTTCATGGACATTTCTGACATCTGATTACGAACTGAATCGATTAGGTTTATGTCTGTTTCACACTTGATCAAAGCGTGACAAAGCGTGTCTTAGCTAGCAAAGGTTTAGACATCTTTAATCAGATGGACTGCTTTTACCACTGCATTTGTTAAACTGGCTCCTCACACATGCTCTTTGCAGGCACATTATTTTGCTGAAATATATTTTTAATTTAAGCTATTTATTAAAAATAGCTTATTTCTTTGGTGAAATATATTTTTAATTTAAGCTATTTCTTTCTTTCTTATACATCCTAACCTAACATTCTGGGGGAAAAAAACCAAACAAGAAAACAAAAAAACAACAACGACAACAGACCGAAACCTAATGCCCAATCCTAAGTACAAAGAAATGTCAGCTATCTTGCTAGAAAATGTAACACTAGCTGTGCTTCTTTCTAGCTACTGTTAGTTAGAATTATTACCTCAGAATTATTATCAGACCTAATGGTTTAACTGCTAAGTTAAGCTGAGGTGACGAACCATGTTACCGGTAGAAAAGCATGATTTTGTTCCAAACCTGACTAGATGTGACATCGGAATGGGTTTTCCAGACAGCCACACACATGTATAATAAGACAAGTAGTATTACTATTAACAATTATTATTAATAAAATGATTACAATTATTAACTATGCTGTGGTGTGCATGTGTGAGTGTGTGTGTGCGTGTGAGGAAACACTCACTTCTTAGCACAGTATGCAGCACAGTCACGGCCAATGCTCTCACTCCAGGCTGTTTTATAGAGTACCTGAAATGAACATCATATTACATATCATATATTACTACTATATTATTACGTATCATTTAGAAGCTTAACACTTTTGTCATTTGTTAGGTAAAGTTGGTAGAAAAAAATCTGTTGACGTCTGTTGCAATTTGCCTTTCAAAGCAATATAAATATAGTAGTCAAAGCTGCTTAGTAGCAATAACATACTCTAAAAGTATAACATTACACAGACGACTGCTCTATCTAGACAAAACAGATGTAAATTTGGTGCTTAGCTTTAACCTTGTACTTGAGCTGATAGTGTATGAAAAATTTGTTATGAAGTCTGTGCAACCCAGAATAATGTTTTCTGGCACATAGTACAATTTATTCCCACTGATCCAGACTTACATTTCCATTTAGAAATGATTAGAAAAAGACTGCTAGGAGTAGGAGGTGCATTTCGTAGCAGGAGGATGTAATACCCAACATTTTTTAAAAGCTATTATGTCTTATACATCCTAACCTAACATTCTGGAAATAACCTAACATTCTGAAAAAAAAACCAGACAAACCGAAACCTCATGCACAATCCCATGTACACAGAATTGTCAGATATCTTGCTAGAAAATGTAACACTAGCTGTGCTTCTTTCTAGCTACTGTTAGCTAGTTGAAAACATTGTCTAACAAAACTTTTTTTTTTCCCCCAAATCCTTAAATCAGCTCATGTTTATGTTTAGTTGACTCACCTCATAATTATTATCAGACTTAATGGTTTTAACTGCTAGGCTACTGTAGGAAAAGTGTCGTAAACAATAGCAAGTAGCCACACTGAGGAAATATTCTGTGATTAATTACAACAGATATTTTAGGAGTCAAATCTTCTGTGCACAAATTATCCATAATTATATGAACAGATCAACGTATGGTGCTTACTCGTAGCTACTTTTTTCAATATTTGATGTACAGTATGTGATACATAGTTCCAGTTGATGAGTGTAGTCAATAAGGGAATGAACGATAGTGTACGTGTAGCTCCTTACCAGAAACACCAGGCAGTGGAGGAAGAGAGTGTAGAAGAAAGCAATAGTTCTGGCTGTCTTGTTGGACAGGATGACACGACCCTGAAATACAGACGCACCGAATATCAGCCATCTTGATTTATATACTGCACCCATAGCACAATAAACATATGTGTATATATGTATAAAAATATATGCTTAAAGAGATTTCCCAATAAAGAAGGCCAAAACTCTATAAATTTAGAGTCTCATGTACAAATGACTTTGACTGAAGAATGCATAAAAGCATTTTACAAAAATATGCTTCACAGTAACACAACATATATCTATCAACATAACAGAACTGCCATCAGACTTCTATTATAAGCAGGGTTGCCAGATTTTTGCATGGGTGAAATCCACACAGGTTGAGGCCAAGAACAGGATAAACTTTTGGAACTACAACTGTGTTCAAAATAGTAATGGCATCCCTGCGGTTCACTAATTAGATGTGCTCGTTAGTACAGTGTATGCGGTTTAAAACACGGCTGCAGAATTGAAAACCCATACCCACGTGGGGTGGGGTGGGTGGGGTTGAAGTGGCGTGCGTGCTCAGCTAGTGGATGTGTGAGACATACCAAGCTGAGGGTGGCCTTGTCCCAGGGGCTGAGGCTCAGGTATCGTCTCTGGCGCTCCTGAAGACAAAAGACAAAAATTAACAAGATAACGAGAGATCACATGTTAACAAGAAGCTATACTCGGTTGTGATATCAGTTAAACATATTAGTGTTCAGTGTTAGTCTGTTCTCACCTTCTTGCTGAAGGAGGCAAAGGGGTCGAGCCTCTCCTCGTACTGTGAAGAGTAGCGCATCACAGTGTCATCAGTGCCTCCGCTCTACACACACACACAATCACACAAAAACACAATCAGCTTCATCACTCAACTTAACCACAAGCTTAAGCGTGAGTGTGAGTGTGATGGTATTTGGTGATTTCACATATGCAGCACATGCTTCCTCCATCTAAAGGCATCTTTTTAAAATGCTGCTCATGCTGCAACACAGGGCAGCGTAACACACTCTGAGGAGAGTGTTATTTTTTCTTTTCCGCATACATGAGTACACAGATGGCCATAATTGGCTAATGTCACTCTGACTGACAGGCGAGAGAGAGAGAGAGAGAGAGAGAGAGAGAGAGAGAGAGAAAGAGAGAGAGTAACACAGTTATGACATCCCTCCCACCCAGACTGCATGGCTCTCTCGGACTCCTGGCCATCATCTGGATTCAAACCCGCAATCTTGTGATGATAAGGTGAATATCTTTCTGCCACGTGTGCATAAATTTAACCCCCTTGGTTACGCTGTGTCTGCTGTGAATCATAGATCTGACCCAGCTGCAGGAAGGTGTGCGAGTGTTTACATGGGATTTAGTTAGATGTCAGAGCTGCAGGTCTGAGGACTCACTCTGGTTGGGTAACTCTGCAGGAACTTGATCTTCTCATACAGTTTGATGTTGTCAGCACGTAGACTGTCCAGCTCCGACTGCAGGGCCTGCAGAGTCTGCTGCAGAGAACGACTCTCCTGAGAGACAGGGAAAATGAAAGACAGAGATACAGAGACAGACAGATAGGAGAGGGAGAGAGAGACAGACAGAGATATGAAGACCAAGAGATGCAGACAGAACAGCATGTGCCAGACAGATGGAGACATATAAATAAGACAGAGAGACAGCAAAGAGACAGAAAACAGTGAGAGAGAGAAGACAGAAAGAAAACAGAGACAGAAAAAGAGAATAAGATATCAGAGAGAGAGAATACAGAGCCAAGAAAGTGAACAAGCAAAGTAGGAAGAAAACACAGAGAGACAGAAACAAACAGAAAGAACAAACAGAAACCAATGAACAGACAGAAAGAAAGAGAGAACAGAGCGAGCAGAGGAGAGAGAAAGACAGAGGAGGAGAAAAAAAAAGCGATTTGTGATTAAAGAGTGATTAAATATTCTGTAGACTGTATTACAGGATTAGAAGTATATAGATTCTATAGAATTCTAGTGGACTTGAGGAGTAAGGGTGCGAGTGGATTGGAGGGACATGGGTGTGAGTGAACTTAAGGTATAAGGCCACTAGTGGACTTCATGAATAAGGGCGCGAGAGTAAGGGCACTTACAGCTTCCAGTTCCTGGTTGCGAGCCCGGAATCTCTCTCTCTGGCTGGAGATGATGGACAGCAGAGAGTCCATCTGACCCTGAGGAAGCTCAGCCTGAGAAGAGCCAACCACTCCTGTGCGTGCACACACACACACACACACACACACACACACAGACACGCAGGTTTATTCAGACTGTCTCAGATGCATGTGGTGCAGAGTGTGTAGTGTGTGTGTGTGTGTGTGTTACCTGTGAACAGAGCCGTGGCCTCTTTAATAGGCTCAGGGATTCGGTCCATGCCGCTCAGGTCCGCCCCCTAGTGGACACAAATCACAAGCTTCAGCATTCAGACATGTGAACTTGTTGACACATTTCGTTTCACTACTATCTCCCTTTCCCTGCTGGAGTCCCCAGCTTGCACACTGAGCAGTCTGTGTGGTGTACCTCAGCGTCGGGGCGTGACAGGGAGGACATGGCCTGGATGGTGCTCAGGTCATGCTCCAGTTTGAAGATGAGCTCCTTCTGCTCAGCGCTGGTCTTCACTGCGGCTGAAAACTCCACCTGAAGTGCAGCGTAGCGTCCTGTCACACACACACACACACACACACACACACACACACGTCATGTTGTGCCAATCATAACATAAAAGCACTGAATTCAACAAGTCAGAGACTTGAAATTATATTCATTTATTATTATTCACTTTTTAAATAACAAATACTTCCTTTTTACCACAAAAGCAGAAATCCTAAAATAAATGTAACTTACCTGTAGTGAGGATCTATTTTTAATGACTGATTATACAAACACTCGTGGGGGAAAAGAGATGGAACAGGTTTCGCTGTGCAGATATTACCCGAGGAGACAACATTATGAACTTCATTTTACGACTTTCTTGTTTTATTAGTACAGTTTAATCACTATTTAATACCGCACACAAAACAAGCTGTTTCATGAAGAGAAACATGAGGTTGCTCTCAGATTCTAATAAGCCTCGAAAGAAGTGTTTTATTAAATGCACTTGGAGGGTAAAGCAGTTAAAGCAGAAAATAAAACCAGTAGTGTGGTCTTTGAAGTGTAGCCAGAGGATCCATGACCTTTTAATTTTGTTACAGTGATGGAAACCACAGCCACCATTATACTGTAAGTTATACTTATTACTGAGATTGACTCAACATTTGGATTTAATCCAAACTTAGGCCTATAAATAATGTTAAAGTGAATCTAATGACTCTTTAGGAATAAAAAGCTCAAATAGACAGAATATTACTGTACACATCTAAATTTTGCATCTATTATTTGAATAGTCACATAAATCTGTCCTGAAATGGACCATGAACATTTTGTTTGCACTTTTTTGTAGTGAAAAACTACCAACTATATTTTTAAGAGCATTTAAATTGAGCCAGTTGTTTATATAACCCAATATTATAAAATGCGAGTTGTAAAAGAGTTGCATTCTGACTAATGGCGGAGCTTACACTGCATTTCACTATAACTTGGAATTTATGACCTCTGACTAGGAAAAAACAAATAAAACTCAGAATTCCTGCTCAGCAAAGCAGGATGGTCTCCTCAACCCCGAATTCAGCAAATGACATTAAATCAACATGGCTGCTCACAGCATCAGCAGTAAACAAAGCTTTTTGGGTTTTTTCACACTTTGTAGCTCAAACACACGGCGATCGAAAACGATGTAATTCCACAGCTCGAAGTAGAAGAAGTCAAATGCAGCGTTATTTCTGGCCCAGAAAAATGTAAACAGATGCCTGAAACAAATAATCAGATCCATAGCATTGCAATATTGTGATATATGTCAATCATAAATTTGCATTTTCTGTAGACATCACTTCCATGTTACTAGCCACCAAAATGTCTGTCCTTGTACTTAAAATGTGTGCGTCAGAGAAGGGAATAAATAAAGGGACGGACCACAAGCCATCTGTGTTTGTATAAAAGATATTTACTTCAATTATCACACCTAGGGTGCTAGTGAATAATAATAATCATAATAACAATAATAATACATTGTGAAGATTTCTTACAGTGATATTGCTTCTCCATATTGTATAAGGGACTGTCTTACAGTGCTGAGAACAGACTACATGACACACTAAAAAAATACGGAAAAAAAAACCCCAACAAAGATCAGAGGAAAAAGAATGTGAAATTAAATCCCAAACCTAACACGAGGCGAGGTTCGGAGGTGAGCGGAGAGAGGATAAAGGCAGTACAAGTTTAAAATGCTCATGCAGACTGACGTGACGAGGTCACACTGAAACACACAGGTGGAGTTCGGGAAGATCGCTTATTCTTTTTAAGTGTCACAATAAAGTCAAGGATCGTGATTCAGCGGGTCTACGTTCAGAGGCATGATGGGATTGCTTTGCAGAATCAGTCTATTCGAGTCTATGGCACCATATCTAGTGGAAAGTATGAGGAACAAAACACACAAACGGCAATCACTTGTATAAAAACGGAGCAAAACTGAAAGTCAGTGAGCATCTTGAACGCTCCACACACACATGACCTAAAGCCTAGTACTGACTCATGAGTTTGGGGCATGTGTTTGTGTGTGTTTGTGTGTGTGTGCACGTGTATGTTAGCACCCAAACTGGAGCCAGACTAACAATTCTCGCCTGTGGTCGCACTCTCCTGGATACAAACCTCAAATATGGGTGTTTAGTCAAGATAAGCGCTAATTAGAGCTTGAGAGAAAGAACGCCGAAACACGTCAGCGTGTTCTTACTGAGACGCCTGACTCTGTCTCAAAACTTCAATGTGAAGTTACAATTAGGTGATGACAAGTGAAGTTAAGAGCTGAGACAGATCAATAGGGTGAGAGAGAAAGTAAAATGCCAAAAAACACAAAAAAGTATATACACATCCTACCATACAAAACCACGTTGAGACACACAGACCTCAACAGAGTCTCAGGGAACGTCTGACATAATCTTAGTATTTGGCATGATCCGTATCCATCCCACAAAAATTCGTCCGACCTTCAAAGTGTTTCTTTCGAAGGTCTTCTCCATATCATGATCTGATAAAGTTTGTACATCTTATTACAGATACTATACATAGAAAGTAAGCGCGTCGTTATTTTTTTTAATCATTATTTTTTTTTTTTTGGACTGTGTGCACGCCTTAAACCCGTTCGTAGTGAGTGCTTATCAAACGCTAGTGGACAAAATAAAAACATTTCCCGGTAAGTAATATACGATATACGTGAGGGGGCTTTGAGGCCTCTGGCACTTTAAGGCTGGGTGTGGGTGTGGCCCCAAATCCCCCGCCCCCTCTTTTTTTTTTTTTTTTGTGTCAGTCCTGATATAATCCCACCCCAGATATTAAAGTAGTGTCCCAGCTTTCCAAAGCTTCAGCTGAAAAACCGTCCTTTAGAAAAAAGACTAGAAATCTGGCAGGGTGGCTTGAAGTAGTAAAGTGAAAGAGTAAAGTCAAAGGTGAAGAGCCACAAAATGGCCGATAAGTAGAGTTCGATTTTTTTTTCTTTATGTCTTTTTTTTTTTTTTTTTTTTAATACAAATGACTAACTGTAATCTCTGAAACAACTTCTTACAAAATGCTTTTGTAACCCGGTTTAAGATTATGACCAATGCTGTGAAAACAAGGTTTACCAATTCATGTCTAAGTACAATTTCATAAATGCATCGTCAAATCAATGTGGACAAAAATATCATGAATCCAGTTAGCAGCAAAGACTACAATTCCCATCAACCCCATGATCCGAGGTGACTCTAAATTAACACGTTATTTTCAAGGCTAAAGCAAATAAACTAGGATTTTTTCCCCCAAAACATGTGCATCCTCTACACTTTGGGATTTGGGATGATAGACCGATTCATGATATATTAAATCAACACATTAGTCCTAAAGCTTATTCATATAAAAATGTGTGAGCAAATCGCTTCTACACTGTCGCACTAATGCTTTAAATGAATGTCATAAGAAACAAACTTAAAATCCATAAACATAAACTCTGACCAGCTACACAACTTGGCGTGCGTTCGCGTCCCAGTGATTCCGTTCAGTTCAGAAGAATCCACTTCATATCGAGTACAAAACAACGGAGCCTCGTTTGTCCTGATAAAGAGACCAGTGTCGTCCTGTGCACTTCCGCTACGAACAAAACACACACGAGCACGAACAAGAACAGCTCGACACACGATACGATATGTCTCGGTAAAATCTGTACAACTTTTGCATGGTGGTGTATAGAATATCTGATTTACTTCGGTAGAAAAATAACAGTTCATTCTTGAATTCACAAAATGCGCTCGTAAGAAATTCACAATTCGCTGTTGAGGCCAACGTGATGAAGAAAACGAGGGCTGACCTGAAATTCTGAAAGAAAGGCATCCTCGAGTAGGCATGTAACAATAGTGTGGACGCTTCAGAATATTGTCCCTTGTTTTCCAGTCGGCAGGAGGCTGCCCAAGTAGGGCAGCGTTTACGGGACAGCTTTCGTATTAGGTTCAAATTTGTCCAAAATATGGAAGAAAATTTGCACGTACTGTTATAAATAGGGACACATCGGTACCGATACTGGTACGGTCTGACACCCATGCAACATTTAATTGTACTCATAAAAATCGCTCTGATATCAACATCTCACATCACGTGATACGTGACGTAAGCCTAGTGTACGCTGTCGCTCTAAAGAACTTGCTCTTACAGCTACTCTTGATGTAATAGCTACTCGCTCTGATGAGAAGCTATCACAGCTACTCTTGATATTTTCGCAGATCGCAGTTTGTTTCGATCATTAATTTTGAAATACGTGAACTTGCGATCTGAACGTTTATAAACTCAAGTTTGTGGTGTTTAAACAGATCTTTAATAGAGAGAGTGTGGACGGTTGACCTGAGTGCGCAGAGAAGTATCAGTGATCATACTCATTAAAAATTAGCTCATTAAAAATAAGGTGCCGTGAATTGCGCGCGCACACAAAAGTATTTGCAAACATGGAGCAGTGAAATTGCTGAAACTGAACGAGCAGTTCAGTTCAGCGAGCACTGAGCACTGAGATATGCAGCATCCTTTCCCCTCTCTGTAGGGTCTACAGTGCAACTGCTCGCAACGAAGAATTAATGACATTTCACCACTACACTCTGCCACCTTTACGCTCTCTATCAACATAAACAGAGTTAAATAAAATGTTACGTGACTTAAATTGCTTAACACTGAGTAGGTTACTCATTTCTGTACCAGTATTAACATGCACTCGCACTCGGTCTGAAAAAATGGTATCGATGCATCCCTAGATATATATTGTAATTTGTAATTAAATCCCGGCACATGCCTATCTTCGAGAGTCTAAAACAAAACATACGCCTTAACAAAAATTATCTTCAAAATGATTAGATGCCCTAATGAAGACACTCAGCTCTCTATGTCTCGTTCTCTGTCCACTACAACAGCCTTTTTCTTTTTCAAGCAGTGGCGCGAGTTTGCAAGCATCTGATCCACACACTGAGAACTCGACTTTCTTTACACAACTTCCCTGGATTATCTAAAACCTTCTCAGTGTGTACTTTCTCAGAAACGGATCAGTGCCTTATGTAAAGAAAGAAAGGAAGAAAAAAAGAAAGGAATAGATGAACAGCAGTTGGGTTGTGAGCAAAAGGATAAAGTTCTTTGATAAGGAGCTTCGTCATTAAATCTTTTAAGGTTTTAAAGCAATTTCATTAAAAGGTTGAAATTTAGTTGATTTTAAATTAAAAGAAATTCATGAATGAATAAAATTGTATTTTTTTTTTCACTTAGCCTGAGCTCAAGTTAAGGGGGAATAAAACAGATCGAACAGAGAGGAGGTGGTACATGATTCAGGAACGAAAAAAAACAAAACAACAACTTGTTGACCTGATAGATGCACTCGCATGCACACAATAACCCGTTTTAGTACAGTATTTGGTTTCTTTGAAAAGAGCTGCTGTAAAGGATTCTCTTTTTTATTCATTTCCCGACTATACGAAACAGCAGATGAAATCATGGGTCTGAATTCTTCATCGAATCATGTAACAGAAACGCATGAACAAAAGAGCAGGACAACACGTCAAAAAAAAAAACCAACAAAACTTCAACACGGGTCCATTCAAGTCACTTAACTCAGTGTTCTCATCAGTGTATGAATAACTTCGCATAAGATAAAACTAAATATCTTCCACTGACCAGTCAGTACAAAACAGCGACACACAATTGTGAAGGGGGGGAAATCAGCCTCGAGCACCAAGAAAAAGGAGATCCATGTTAAATTAAACCATACATAATTCAGTAAATCTGCAAAACCTGGAGGATTTAATCAGATGTGTGAAACCCCTAAAGGAAGTAAAAATGTGTGTGGCTGCAAAAAGCTTTCAGAGGATACGAGGAAACCAATAAAATTTTAAAGACAGGAGGAGAACTTGGTGTTCGTGCATTTGAGGACAGATGTATTTTATTTTTAAATGAGAAAAGTAAAGAAAAAAAGTGCAGGGGTGAGTACTGAGCATTCTCAAGAGACAGCCAATGTTTAGTGTTTATATATTTGTAAGAGCTGTATTACTGACGTGGCGTCTTTTATTAATAATTTTAAAAACGTAACAGTTAGTGTTTTCTTAGTTTTATAGTAATACAGAAACAATTTAATTCTTAGCTCAATTGTTCCTGATGAAATGATCCCACAAGGTGAAAAGGCACTGGACACATGGATCTCATCAAACAGGCCGTGCCTCAGCTTCCAGGAGACTTTTTAAAATGAAAACCTGTCCTCGGACTCCGTTTACTTACATTTTTAGTCCCCGCAATAAAATCCTGAATCCGTGTAAGATTGTGCTTTATCAGTGATCAGTGACGGGGTTTTCTGTGCAATCCAGAAGTGCTTTAGCTAAAAATCTGACATCATGTTAAATAAGGATGTGTAAATGTGTGAGTGCTTTAAATCTGGAACTTGAAAGGCAATGAGATTTGTGTGGACTTGGGTTTATAACCTTGGATTTATAGTTCCAATATGATGGTAATTGCATTACCATGTTGCAATGAAAATGGAATTAAAGGAGACGCACTGGGTGCAGTGTGAAAGCGCAGGCATGCTCAATGTCCATGTGACGGAGAGCCTTTGGCTCCATTAAATTTTTATTTATTATTTTTTTGCAAAACGCAAAACGCAAATCGCAGTGTGCTGATTTAAGTGCTTGCAAAGACGATTCATTGAACCTGTAAAGGGCTTCGCGAAGTTTGCAATAATCTCAACGGCAGTAACAGCTGAAAAACTTTCGCAGTTCCACAGATTTCTAAGTATTAAAATGCTTCGCTACGTTTGACCTCTGTCTTTGTGCTTTGAAAGCGTGATGCAGTGCAGTGTAAGGCCAAAAATCATCAGGTCTAAAACTCTGTGTGGAAATAAGTGAGATGAAATGATATGAATAAGTGCAAATGATCAATAGAAAATAGCTCGTGCTCAGTATTCACACCACTGCACTGGGTGATACACCGGGACAGAGTAAGAGGTCAGACAAATCTCAATGAATATGCTGCTTTCTAAAGAGCTAGTTTATACTGCAGTATTAAAAAAAACAAAAAAACAAAACAAAACACTGGCTTGGATGTTAGTGCTGTCCAAATCAATTCCACTCTTTAAACACTTTCAGAATATTTACGTTAAAAAAAATAGATAATCCACATTAAATGTTTAAGATCCCATGTTTTACTTTTAGTCACCTAACATAAAATGCAATATGTTTCCTTATTTATTTAGCTAAATCTGTCGTTTAATGTAGAAAAAGGCTCTGAATAAATTTTATATATATAAATATATTTTTTTACTGCCAATTTTCTATATAAAACAAAACAATTCAGTGCCCTCAATGTGATATGTAGAAATACTAAATTTCCAACATTTCCGACTTGCTACTGGATTTGCTAGTTTCCTCTGGTTGAATCTCAGATACTGTTTTTAATAGCTCTTGCGCTTCTCTTGTGAAGAACAAAAACCCCCAAACCGTTATAAGACGTGAAAATTTTTTAAATTCTCACATTTTTGTTTTAAATTCACTAGGTTTTAGACGTTCAGTTATTTTGGTACATTTTTCTTTAAGTAATGGCTGCATCTTTGAAAATGTAAAATCTGAAATGTGCTGTTCTGTTAGAGACGCTGCAGTAGTTTAGAAAACACGATACTATCTGATAACTACTGATGTGGGACAAGACGTTATAAAAAAACAGTCTTTTCTAGACCCTATGTAGTGAGCCAAGTATACTGAAGAGGAAGCCAAATGAGCAACAGCGGCTTATATTATATATATATATCTAGCTTAGCGACCAAAGCCTGTTAACAGCCTATGTTGCATGATGGAAGAAGTAGTTATTGCGAATATTATTAAAAATAAACCAAACTACTTACTGAACACTAGATTTTATAAAAAGCAGTAAACCACTACAGGGCATCCTTAATATCTTTACAGGTGATAACATCACTAACACACGCCCTCAAGTAGCTTATTGCTTCAATAAACTCCAAGTGAAGACGAGTTGAAGGTGAAGGATTCGGATCTTAACATTACTGCAGATAAATCAAATCAAATTTGAAACACTGAAGCTTATGCTGATTGGTATAATGTTGGTTTTGCCGCATAATATATTTTCTGCGTAACAATGCAACAATATTTACTTTCTCGCTTTTAACAATATGACTTTATAGTGTATGTTTACTTGGCAAAATAAAATTGGAGGCTTATTAATTTTTAAATGCATTAAAATGCTACAAAATGTCATAAGCAGCCCTAATGGTTATAACACGACTTGGTTTTTTTCCCCCCCAGATGTGAGTCCTCTTTATTAAAAAAAAAAAAAAAAAAAAGAAGCACGAACACCAAGTCCTCCTTATTCCTCAACTGCAATGTAGTCAAAGCTTAAATGCTGAAATAGTGCAGACTTTTCACTGAAAGAAACGTGTGGGCGGGGAAAAAAAAATTGGCACGCCATCAACATGCACACCATCGAACCAAAAACCAGCGAAAGATCCAAGCGCAGACCACACACACACACAACCACACACACACACACACACACACACACACACACAACCCACACACATACACACACAGTCGGCGATCATCTGCAGTGTCCCGAACACAACATTTAGGGAAGTCCACATTCTCTGAAGCGCAGAGATAGAAACGCCAGTGTACACAGGGCCTGAGAGGTACGAAACACGCTCGCTAACACACGAAAAAAAAGAAATAAAGTATAAACGGCGAAAGGGAAAAGAGACAGATTCCCAAACAAGTCAAAACGAGATCAGTATATCAGAGAATACAAAAGAGACATGATGCTTCGTACTACGTGAGAGAGTAAAGAGCAACAAAATCGATAAATCAAATAAACGATAAAAAGTGAACAGCTATTAGTCAGCCATTAAATGCCATCGTGATCATTTTGAAGTGACATCATTAGAATTCAAAGTAATATAAACGAGTTAAAATAATCTGCAGAATTCATTAATATACAACGTATGAGAACTAAATCTTGTAAATATTACCCAATACTGCCGGCAGTCTAAAATCAGTCTAAAATTTAAAAAAAAAAAAAAAAAGTAACTTGCCCTCTTATAAACCAATACACAATAAAAAACAAACAAATTCATAAAAACAAAAACACAGCACCTATAAATAAGCCAAATAAACTCGTAACTCTATATGATGCTTTAGGATATGGCGATAAAGATTAAAACATAAAAAATAATCCAAAAAAAAATAAAAAGGAATAAAATCCACTACTTCATTAGAAGCCTAATAATGATAATGATTGGGAATAACAGCTTATGAGAAGAGAGGAAGTGGGGCAGTTGTGCACTCTACATGTGTGTGTGCGTGTGTGTACGTGTGTGTGTGTAATATGTACAACCGATCTCATACACAAAATGACACACGTATACACAGACGTACAGAAGGGAGGCAGTGGACTGGCAGGCACTGAGAGCTTGTTTGGGGTCGAGAGGACAGCGGTGTCTTCACACACAGCATCTCCTCTTTATGGGTTACCTCGAGTTTAAAAAAAAAAGAGAGGAAAAAACAAAAGAAAGAAAAAAAAAAGCGCCAATATGCTGCACAGATACCAACAAGGAACTCATCTTTTTTTTTTTTTTAGAACAGAAATTTGGTTGGAGCACTTTTTTTTTAAGCGAGGAAGAAATGCATCTTGTTAAGAAATATGAAGCAATACTTTGGTATCACGTACTTGGTGCTTGCGTGTGCTCGATTCAAACGCTGTCAAATGTAACAGTACTTTTGGTAACTCTTTCCAGGTACCCTTTATAGACTTTATAGGGAGGATGGAGGGAATGAAATTTGGAATCGAGTCCCAAGTTCCCCTTAAAATCCCTCAGATTCTCATAAACACAGCACACACTTCTCACACGTCTGTATCCCGGCCGAATCGTGGAGTGTATGTTCTTTTTCTGTTGTTTTTTTTTTTAAAGTGAACTGTGCATCTCTTGGCGATGTCAGAGGAAAAACTAAAACCCTCCCCAAAGACTTAACAGTACCACTTGTATCTAATGAGTACAGTACTACAACCCCACAATCCTCTAGTCCTCGATCCGTTCCTGCAACAGATGCCAACACTTTTTCTTTTTTTTAAGCAGGCCCTTAGTGAGCATCTAGTCATGATTCATTATAATCTCTGCTTCATTTTTTTCCTATTTTTATCTTTTCGTTTCCTGAATGTGGTCTAAAAAGATATAATGTGGCGTGAACCGTGCTGTTAAAGCTGTGAAGTCGATGCGCACTATAAGAGCTCTACATGACGAAATATCACTACGTCAGCTACCACGATATATTCTCGTTTTGTCCTTTTTTTTTCTTCTCTAAACCTTGCATCTTTTTTTTGATGTACAAAAATTGTGAATTAGTGATTTTTTTTTCCAAAGTTTTAAAACACGTTTTTTTTTTCTCAAGTCAATTCTCC